>JAOCZM010000225.1:0-62960 GCA_026122235.1 Vinca minor
CGAGCGAGCGGCGAGGCCGAGGAGCAAGCCCAAGGCGACCGCGCCGAGGTCGAGACCTCGGAGGACGCCTCCGACGACATCGAGGAGGGCGCGCAGGAGGCCGCCGACGCGCCGTCCGGCGAACTGCCGCGACGAGACCGAGGACGCCGAATCGGAGGAGGCCTCCGAATCCCTCGCGTCCCGCCGAGCCCGGGCGGCCAACGAGCCGCGCGGCCCGGAATACCGGGTGTTCAACCGCAAGTTCGACGAGGTCATCCACGCCGAGGACCTGTGCGACGCCGACGAGCTGGCGCGGCTGCGCAGCTACCTCGACAAGCAGCTCTCGCACCTCCAGGGCGTCGTCGGGCGGCTCGCCAACCGCCTGCAGCGCCGGCTGCTGGCGCAGCAGAACCGCGCCTGGGACTTCGACCTCGAAGAGGGCCAGCTCGACCCGGCGCGCCTGCGTGCGCGTCGTCATCGATCCGTTCCAGCCGCTCTCCTTCAAGCAGGAGAAGGACACGAACTTTCCGCGACACCGTCGTGACGCTGCTGCTCGACAATTCCGGGCTCGATGCGCGGGCGCCCGATCACGGTCGCGGCGACCTGCGCCGACATCCTGGCCCGCACGCTGGAGCGCTGCGGCGTCAAGGTCGAGATCCTGGGCTTCACCACCCGCGCCTGGAAGGGCGGGCAGTCGCGCGAGGCGTGGCTCGCCGCCGGCAAAGCCGAACGCGCCGGGCCGCCTCAACGACCTGCGCCACATCATCTACAAAGTCCGCCGACGCCCCCTGGCGCCGCGCGCGCAAGAATCTCGGGCTGATGATGCGCGAGGGGCTGCTCAAGGAGAACATCGACGGCGAGGCGCTGGACTGGGCGCACAAGCGCCTCCTGGCGCGGCCCCGAGCAGCGCAAGATCCTGATGGTGATCTCGGACGGCGCGCCGGTCGACGATTCGACCCTCTCGGTCAATGCCCGGCAACTACCTCGAGCGCCACCTGCGCTGGATGATCGAGGAGATCGAGACGCGCTCGCCGGTCGAACTGCTCGCCATCGGCATCGGCCACGACGTGACGCGCTACTACCGCCGCGCCGTGACGATCATCGACGCCGAGGAACTCGGTGGGGCGATGACGGAGAAGTTGGCCGAGCTGTTCGAGGAGGATGCCGGCGGGCGGGCGCCGATGCGGGCGATGGGCGGGCGGCGGCGCTGACGTTTGTCGCGCCCTCCCCCTCAAAGGCTACCGTATTCACACTTCCCGACCTGGGCGCTTTGCTCCCCGCACCAACACCGTCTTCCCGGGGCTGCGAAGCAGAACCCGGGACCCATAGCCGCCGACATTGCCAGGATCTGCCGCCTCGGCGGCTATGGGTTCCGGGTTCGCCTACGGCGCCCCGGAAAGACGGCGGTGGATGATCCTGCTGCTTGGGAGAAGTGTGAATCCCGGTAGCCCGCAAAGGGGGAAGATGAGAGCACGGCACCGCTCTGCTTCAACTCAACGCCCGCAGGGCGATCAGGACCGCGAGGTGAGCCGGATAGAACACCTGCAGCGCGTAGGGACGGCAGGAAACGCCCTCCCCCGCAGCCGTAGGGCCGTGAACGTCACGAGCGGCACACCGGCGAGAATCACCGCCGCATCGACCAGCGCCGAGACCCACACAATCTCCCCGCGCGGGTGCCACCCGTGCCAATTCAGGCCGACGATCACGGCGACGAGCCAGATCCCGTAGGCGCGCGGGCTGCGGACCGTCAGCAGCATCGCTGCGGGAAGCAGGATGCCGGCGAGGCCGAAATCGACGGCCGTCTTGGCGAGACCGGGCGCCGCGAAGACCACCACGGATCCGGCGGCCAGGGCGAGGTGCCGGAGAATCACGCCCGCCCGGTCGAGGAAGGCGGCGAGCGCCGCGCCGGCAGCCAGCGTGAAGAGGATCGAGCCCTCGGTGGTGCCGAAGGGAAAGGCGGCGGCGTAGACGACTTGCGTCGGCACCGCGAGCACGAGGAGCGCCACGACGTAGCGGCCGGGATCGGCGCCGCGCGCGAGGTGCAGCGCCAGCACGAGGCAGAACAGCGGAAAGGCGATGCGGCCCGTCCGCCACAGGGCGACCGCGTGGCCGTCGAGCAGGATGGTGTCGACGTGGTCGCCGACCATCAGCACTGCGGCGATGCACTTGATCGCATCGAGCGGCGCGCCGGCGAACCTCTCCGAGACGACGAAACCGCCGGCATGGGGGTCCATGCGGCGGTTCCGATCGTCCACGGCCGAAGGCCGAAAGGTTTTAAGCGGCGACGGCTTCCGGAGCCGCGGTCTCGCCGAGCTTCTTGTGGATCTCGCGCTTCAGGAGCTTGGCCGTCTGCGACAGCTCGACCTCGTGGGCCTTCACGAGGAAGGCGTCGAGGCCGCCGCGGTGCTCGACCGAGCGCAGGGCATGCGCGGTGACGCGCAGGCGCACGCGGCGGTTCAGCGCGTCCGAGGTCAGCGTGACGTTGCAGAGGTTCGGCAGGAACCGGCACTTCGTCTTGCGGTTCGAGTGGCTCACGAGGTGGCCGACCTGAACGGCCTTGCCGGTGAGTTCGCAGCGGCGTGCCATATTGAAAAAATCCCGTGTCGTTCGTTGTCGGTCCCCGGAGCGCGGCGGCCGTCACGGCGCGCGCCACGGTCGGCGCCGGAGCGCGGTTCCAGGTCCGGTTAAGTCCTGTTGAAGGCCGGGGCTATAGGCGAGACGCGCCCGTTCCGTCAAGGTCGGGACGGCTTCGGTGTGCCCCGCCCGCGACGGACGGGCGCCCAACGGTCTGTTAACCCTGTTCCCAGGATAACCACGGACAGTCCCGACGGCCAGACGACCGGTGCCGGCGGGAGCGTTGAGGATACGATCCGGATCATGTGCGCCACATCGGATACCCGCACGACCCCGCGTCTGACCGCCGGCCCTGATCGCCGCCGCGATTCTCATGACGGTTCCGGCCGAGGCCGGCCCGCGCCCCGACAAGCGCGCCGCGCCCGCCGCGATCGCCGTGGATTACGGCATCGCGCTGGCCGGCCTGTCGATCGGTACCGCGCATCTCGCCGGCACTTTCGAGGCCGCGAAGTACCGCGTCGACGTCTCGGCGACGCTGACCGGCCTCGTCGGCGCGATCACCGGCGGCCAGGGCTCGGCCCGCTCGTCCGGCACCATCGCCTCCGGCCCGCAGCCGAACGCCTTCTCCATCGCGACGCGCACCGCCAATTCCGGCATCGCGGTGCGGATGGCGCTCGCCAACGGCAACGTCACCCAGGCCGAGGTGACGCCGCCGCTCATCGACATGGACGACCGCGTGCCGGTGACGGCGGCCAACAAGCGCGGGATCATGGATCCGGCGAGCGCCCTGCTTGATGCCCGCCCACGCCAAGGGCGACCTGACCGACCCCGACAACTGCAACCGCACGCTGCCGGTCTTCGACGGCGCGACCCGCTTCAACGTGGTGCTCAGCTACGGCGAGACGCGGAGCGTGGAGAAACCCGGCTATGCCGGCCCGGTGCTGGTCTGCAACGCCCGCTACCAGGCGGTCGCCGGCCACCGGCCCGACCGGCCGGGGGTGCGCTTCATGGAGGAGAACCGCGACATGTCGGTCTGGCTCGCGCCGGTCGAGGGCACGCGGATGCTCGTGCCGATCCGGATCTCGGTCCGCACCACCATCGGCACCAACATCATCGAGGCGACCCGCTGGACCCGCAGCGCCGCCACCGCCGAGGCGCCGGCGACCACCGGCAGCCTCGCGAGCCGCTGACCGCTGCGCGGCGCGGCGATCCCTGGCGATCCTGCTCGCGCTCGGCTCGCGGCCGGCGTCGGCGCAGCCCCTGGAGGCCGGCGGCAGCGCCTGCGGCGGCAACGCCTATTCCTCGGCCGAGGTCACCGAGGGCCGCGGACGGCGACGCGGGCCGCTCACCGCGGTGCCCGACACCTTGTGCGCCGACATCGAGACGGGCCGGCCGCCCGTGCGGATCGACGTGTATGGAATCCCGGGCCGCGACGGATCGGGGATCCCCAACCGCGGCGGATCGGCGTCCGGGCTTGGCGGCAGGGGCCGGGAGCGCCCCATATGAGCGCTCGTTCCGACGCGGTGCGGGGCCGTCGGACGAGTGACGGCGCCCGCGCGGCCAGCGACGCACGGCTGACTGCCGAAGGGATTGCCCGATCCTCCACCAACGCCGCTCCCTTCCCGCCCTCCTCCCGCGCCCGCGGGGTCACGGCGGTGCTCGGGCCGACCAACACCGGCAAGACGCATCTGGCCATCGAGCGGATGCTGGCCCATCCCACGGGGCATGATCGGCCTGCCGCTGCGGCTGCTCGCCCGCGAGGTCTACCACCGCGTCGTCGCCCGCGTCGGCGTCGACAAGGTGGCGCTGGTCACCGGCGAGGAGAAGATCAAGCCGGACCGGCCGCGCTACTGGATCTGCCACCATCGAGGCGATGCCGCGCGACCTCGACGTGGCCTTCGTGGCCATCGACGAGATCCAGCTCGCCGCCGACATGGATCGCGGCCACGTCTTCACCGACCGCCTGCTGAACCGGCGCGGCCGCGAGGAGACCCTGCTGATCGGCTCCTCGACGATCCTGCCGCTGGTGCAGGCGCTGATCCCGGGCGTCCACACCACCACCCGCCCGCGGCTGTCGAAGCTGACCTTCGCCGGCGAGAAGAAGCTCGCGCGGCTGCCGCGGCGCACCGCGATCGTCGCCTTCTCGGCGGAGGAGGTCTACGCCATCGCCGAGCTGATCCGGCGCCAGCGCGGCGGCGCGGCGGTGGTGCTCGGCGCGCTCTCGCCGCGCACCCGCAACGCGCAGGTCGAGCTCTACCAGTCCGGCGACGTCGACTACCTCGTCGCCACCGACGCGGTCGGCATGGGGCTGAACCTCGACGTCGACCACGTCGCCTTCGCCGCGACCTGGAAATACGACGGCACCCGCTTCCGCAAGCTGACGCCGGCCGAGACTCGGGCAGATCGCCGGCCGCGCCGGCCGCCACCTCTCCGACGGCACCTTCGGCTCCACCGGGCCGCTGCCGCCCGTTCGAGCCCGAGATGGTCGAGCGGCTGGAGAGCCCACGATTTCGATCCCGCTGCGCATCCTGCAATGGCGCAACCCGGACCTGTCCTTCGCTTCGCTGGAATCCCTGCAGCAGAGCCTCGACGAGCATCCGAGCGAGCAGGGCCTGACCCGTGCGCCGATGGGCGAGGACCAGCAGGCCCTCGAGATCCTGATGAAGGAGGACGACATCCGCGACATGGCGCGGAGCCCGTCCGCGGTGCGCAGGCTCTGGGACGTCTGCGGCGTGCCGGATTATCGAAAGGTCCATCCCGCAGGTCCATGCCGACCTCGTGGCCGAGCTCTACCGGTTCCTGATGCGCGGCATGGCCGGGCGCATCCCCGACACGTGGTTCGCCGAGCAGGTCGCGATGATCGACCGCACCGACGGCGACATCGAAACCCTGTCCCGCCGGATCGCCCACGGGCGCACCTGGACCTTCGTCGCGAACCGCCCCGACTGGCTGCGCGATCCGGAACATTGGCAGGGCGAGACGCGTCGGGTAGAGGACAGGCTGTCCGACGCCCTGCACGAACGCCTCGCGAGCCGCTTCGTCGATCGGCGCACCAGCGTCCTGATGCGGCGCCTGAGAGAGAACACGATGCTCGAAGCCCAGATTACCCCCGACGGTGACGTGACCGTCGAGGGTCAACATGTCGGCCACCTCCACGGCTTTCTGTTCGTGCCGGATGCCAATGCCGAAGGCCACGAGGCCAAGACCCTCCGCAGCGCCGCCGAGAAGGGCCTGGCCGGCGAGATCGAGGCGCGGGCCGAGCGCTTCGCCTCCGCTGCCGACTCGGCCCTGGTGCTCAGCCACGAGGGCGTGATCCGCTGGACCGGCGCGCCGGTGGCGAAGCTCACGCCGGGCGACAAGATCTTTCGCGCCCGACCATCCGGCTTCTCGCCGACGACGCGCTCGCCGGCCCGCACCGCGAGAAGGTGACGGCGCGGCTCGACGCGTGGCTCAAGGCGCACATCGTCCGCCTGCTCGGCCCGCTGATGGAGATCGAGACCGCCGCCGACCTCACCGGGCTCGCCAAGGGCATCGGCTTCCAGGTGGTCGAGGCGCTGGGCGTCCTGGAGCGCGCCCAGGTGGCGCAGGAGATGCGCACCCTGGACCAGGACGGCCGCGGGGCGCTTGCGCCGCCACGGCGTCCGCTTCGGCGCCTACCACCTGTTCCTGCCGGCCCTGCTGAAGCCGGCGCCGCGCACGCTCGCCGCCCAGCTCTGGGCCCTGCAGAACGGCGGCCTCGAACAGCGCGGCCTCGACGAGATCGCGCATCTGGCCGGCTCCGGCCGCACCTCGATCAAGGTCGATCCCGAGATCGCCAAGGGGCTCTACCGCGCCGCCGGCTTCCGCGTCTGCGGCGAGCGGGCCGTGCGCGTCGACATCCTGGAGCGGCTGGCCGACCTGATCCGTCCCGGCGGTCGTCCTACCGTCCCGGCACCACGCCCGGGCGCGCCCGCCGCCCGGCACCGCCGACGAGCGACGGGTTCGTCGCCACCGTCGGCATGACCTCGCTGGTCGGCTGCTCGGGCGAGGATTTCGCCTCGATCCTGACCTCGCTCGGCTACGTCGCCGAGACCCGCCCCGGCCCGGCCATCACCGTGCCGCTGCTGCCGGCCGCCGCGACCACCCCGGTCCGGCCGTCCGCGCCCCCGCGACGGAGGCCGTCGAGGCGTCGTCCGAGGCCGAAGCCATCCCGTCCGAGGCCGAGGCTTCGGAGACGGTGACCGCAGAGGTGCCGGCCGAGGCGACGACGCAGGACGCGGCACCGGCCGCGGAAACCGACGCCGCACCGGAGACCGCTCGCCGAGCCCGTGGCCGAGGACGGCCCGTCGATCGAGGCGGCCCCGACCGAGACGGTCGACGAGCCCGCGGAGACCGCCCCGGCACCCGGCGAGGAAGCCGCTTCCGCCGACGAGGCTCCGGTCGCCGAGGCCTCTGCCCCCGACGCCCCCGCCGCGGAGGGCGAACAGCCCCCCGCCGACGATGCGGTCCCCGCCGAGGCCGCCGCCGAACTGCTCGCGGACACCGTTTCGGACGCCGAAACGCCCGCTGCCGAGCCCGTCACCATCGAGGTCTGGACGCTTCAGCGCCACCAGCGTCAGCCCAATCCGCGCCAGAACCGCCCGCGCGGTGCCGATCGCGGCCGCGACGGGGCGCCCGGCGCGCCGCAGGGCGAGGGCCGCCGCGACGGCGAGCCGCGCCGCGAGGGTGGCCGCGACCGTCCGCGTCCGCAGGGCGCCGAGGGCCGCGACCGGCCGCCGCGCAGCGGATCGTCCCGGAGGGCGGGCCGCGCTCCCGAGGGCCCGCGTCGCCACGACGGGCCGCGCCGCGAGCGCTTCGAGCCGGGCGGCGCCCGGCCCGGATCGTCGCGACGAGCCGCGCCATGCCGGGCCGCGCCCGGATGCACGGCCGCCGCGCCGCGAGCGGGCGCCCGACCCCGATTCGCCCGTTCGCCAAGCTCGCCGCCCTGAAGGCGCAGCTCGAATCCGGCGACGGCGGCAAGCGCTGAGGCATCAGCCGGTCCGCATGAAGGAGGGGCGGCAGCGCCTGGACAAGTGGCTGTGGTTCGCGCGGCTCGCGAAATCCCGCTCGCTCGCCGCCCGCCTCGTCGAGGGACGGGCCACGTCCGCATCGACGGGATGCGGGCCACCACGCCGGCCAAGGCGATCGCGGTCGGGCGACGTGCTGACCGTGGCCGCCGCCCACGTCACGGCGGTGCTGCAGGGTCGCCGACCTCGGCACGCGGCGCGGCTCGGCGACCGAGGCCCGCGGGCTCTATCGCGATCTCGCGGCCGGAGACGCCGCGGATCGCTCCGGACATCGTTGTAGACAGGGCCGACCCGCCCCCCTGGCGGCGAAGCGACACCTCGCCCCGGCGGCGCGGGCGCATCGGGCTTGTCAGCCTCCCTTGGCAGGGGGCTAGAGCCGCTGCCATCCAAGCGGGCCGTCTCACGGCCCGTCGACACGCTTCCGAATGTGAGCCGCCGTCGCGCGGACCGTTCGAGCCCCCGGCGACCGCGGATGCGGCCAGCGCGGATCGAGGACGAAAATCGCACCATGACCTACGTCGTCACCGACAACTGCATCAAGTGCAAGTACATGGACTGCGTCGAAGTCTGCCCGGTGGACTGCTTCTACGAAGGCGAGAACATGCTCGTCATCCACCCGGACGAGTGCATCGATTGCGGCGTCTGCGAGCCGGAATGCCCGGCCGAGGCGATCAAGCCGGACACCGAGCCGAGCCTCGAGACGCTGGCTCAAGGTCAACGCCGACTACGCCAAGGACTGGCCGAACATCACCCAGAAGAAGGACGCGCCCGCCGACGCCAAGCAGTGGGACTGGCGTGGCCGGCAAGTTCGAGGCCCACTTCTCCGCCGCTCCCGGCACCGGCGACTGAACGGCCGGCGCGGCGACGCGCATCGCCGCCCGGTCCCGCGATCATCGCGACCCGTCTCACGTCAGCCGCCTCGGAACCGTGCATAACGCACGCCGGGCGGCCGTCCCGCGTCGGCGCAGTGCGCCGCATTGCTTTGATTCGACCGCCGGTTTGTGATACACAATCCGCCTGCCGTCGTTCGCGCCTGACGTGCTGCCTGCCGCGTCCCAAAACGCGAATTCCGGATCGTCCAGAATAACAGGATGCACGCGCTCGACCGCTGGAGGCTCTGCCTTCCGCGGCCGTTCTATCATGGCCTGTGCCCGGCCGCGTCTGGGAACCGTCGCTTGCTCGACCATGTGGTCGGAAGCGAGGGTCGGGCGGTTGAAGCCGGGTGTCCCACCCCGGATGACATGGTTACGCGGGTTCGCAAACCCCCGCGCTTTGCTCTGGAGGCCCTTCTCGCATGACAACAGCCAAGAAGCCGACGACGGGCCGCCAGGGGCTTCAAGACCGGCGAGGCGGTGGTCTATCCCGCCCACGGCGTCGGCCGCATCACCGCGATCGAAGAGCAGGAGATCGCCGGCTACAAGCTCGAGCTGTTCGTCGTCGCCTTCGAGAAGGACAAGATGGTCCTGCGCGTCCCCACCGCGAAGGCCAACAGCGTCGGCATGCGCAAGCTCGCCGAGCCGGAACTGGTGAAGAAGGCGCTCGACGTGCTCACCGGCCGCGCCCGCATCAAGCGGACGATGTGGTCGCGCCGCGCCCAGGAATACGAGGCCAAGATCAATTCCGGCGACCTGCTCTCGGTGACCGAGGTGGTGCGCGACCTGTTCCGCTCCGAGGCTCAGCCCGAGCAGTCCTACAGCGAGCGCCAGCTCTACGAGGCCGCCCTCGACCGGATCGTGCGCGAGATCTCCACCGTCAACCGCATCACCGAGACCGAGGCGCTCAAGCTCATCGACCAGAGCCTCGCAGAAGTCGCCCGCGCCGCGGCAAGGCCGAGGCGGAAGCCGAGACCGACGGCGAAGAGATCCAGGAAGAGGCCGCCTGAGGGCGCGCGTCTCCGACAGCAGGACGATGATCGAAAAGGCCCGGCGCGCGAGCGTCGGGCCTTTTCGTTTGTCCGCGCTCCGCCGCCTCGGACCGCGCTCGCGCGAACGTGCATAGCGCGCGAAACCGCGAAAGCCACCGCTGTTGCATCGCCGCGGAACCTTCCCGCGCACCGTCCCGTTGTCCGAGGCTTTCCACAGGCTGTCGGCACTGCCGGCGAGGCCGCGGAAGCGCGAAGGCAAAGAGGCAGGCGGCATGGCGGAAATCGCAGGAATTCGTCGGCAGTTCATCCGCACCGCGATGGAAGCGCCGTTCCTCCAACGGGACGAGGAACGCGGGCTGGCGGTCAGCTGGAAGGACGATCGCGACGAGCGCGCCCTGCACAAGCTGATCTCGGCCCATATGCGCCTCGTGATCGCGCTCGCCGGACGCTTCCGCCATTACGGCCTGCCGATGGCCGATCTCGTCCAGGAAGGCCATGTCGGCCTGATGGAAGCCGCGGCCCGGTTCGAGCCGGAGCGCGAGGTCCGCTTCTCCACCTACGCCACGTGGTGGATCCGCGCTTCGATCCAGGACTACATCCTGCGCAACTGGTCGATCGTCCGCGGCGGCACGAGTTCGGCCCAGAAGGCCCTGTTCTTCAACCTGCGGCGCCTGCGCGCCCGTCTGATGCAATCCACCGAGGAGCGCGTCGGCGACGAGATCCACAGCCGCATCGCCACCGCCATCGGCGTCTCGCGCGAGGACGTGGCGCTGATGGATGCGCGCCTGTCCGGCCCCGACATGTCGCTCAACGCCCCGGTCGGCGAGGAGAGCGAGGCCTCCTCCGAGCGCATGGACTTCCTCGTCGACGGTGCCGCGCTGCCCGGACGAGACCGTCACCGCCACCGTCGACGGCGAACGCCGCCATCTCTGGCTGCAGCAGGCACTGACCGTGCTGTCCGAGCGCGAACTCCGCATCCTGCGCGAGCGGCGGCTGGCCGAGGATCAGGCGACTCTCGAGGCGCTCGGCCATCGCCTCGGCATCTCGAAGGAGCGGGTCCGGCAGATCGAGAACCGCGCCCTGGAGAAGCTGCGCCGGGCGCTGGCGGATCGTTTCCCCGCGACCACGGGCGCCGCTTACGCGGGGTGATCTCTCCGGAGCTCGGAACGAGAAAGGCCCGACCGAAAGGTCGGGCCTTTCTCGTTTTCGGATCCGTTCGTCTCCGCGTGGCGATAGCGGATGGGGCGCGCGAGGCGTGGAGCAGTCCCCTCTCCCGAACGGGAGAGGGGACCCGTGTCATGTCCGGGACAGAAAGCACTGAGTCGTCTCGCTGTCCCACGAGCCGAATGAGGATCACGCCCCTACTTCGGCGCAGCTCCGCTCCGCGTCGAACCGGTCGCATCCGCCGGACCCGGCTTGATGCTCCACAGCTCGGTCGGCAGGGCGGCCGGGGCGTCGGGCTTGTAGAAGGCCGAGTCCTGGATGTGCGAGGTGGTGAACAGGATCGTCCCGTCTGGCGCCTCGGCGAAGGTATCGGGCCAGCGCAGGCGCGGATCCTGGATCAGCACCGTGGGCTTGCCGCCCTTCACCGAGAGGTCGCGGACCTTGATCGCGTTCTCCTCCGGCGCGGTGACGTACATCCGGCCGTCGTGGCGGCTGATGATCAGCCCGTCGGCCGGGCCGTTCTCGCCCACCGTCTCGACCTTGCCGGACAGGCTCTTGTCGGTGAGCGCGGAGGGCACCACCGCCGATGTCAGCCAGCCGGTCAGCGCGTCGGTCGGCAGGCTGTAGAGCGTCTTGCCCTTGATCGCCTGCCAGTAGAGCGTCTTGCCGTCGGGCGAGAGCGCGATGCCGTCGGCGGCGAACTCGACGCCGCGCCCGTCGGGGCGGCGCAGCGGCTTGCCGTCGTAGGTCACGGTGACGCTCTTGTCCGGCATCGTGGTCGGATCGCCGTCGAGCAGGCGCCGCGCCTTGCCGCTGTCGAGGTCGACCACCACCA
Source organism: Vinca minor (assembly GCA_026122235.1). Taxonomy (NCBI): domain Eukaryota; kingdom Viridiplantae; phylum Streptophyta; class Magnoliopsida; order Gentianales; family Apocynaceae; genus Vinca; species Vinca minor. The sequence continues at coordinate 11,462 of JAOCZM010000225.1, forward strand.
GCGCGCCGCTCCGCGCCGGAATCGGTGAGGTAGGCGGTCTTGCCGTCGGGCGAGAAGCGCACGTCGTTGAGGTAGGAGCCCTGCGGCGCGACCGCTGTCGTCGAAGGCGATGGTGCTGGGCCGGCCTGTTGGTCGTCAGGTCGATCTCGACGAGCTTCGGCCCGTCCTGACCAGCGTCGCCGCCATGGCGGGCGCCGCAGGATCGAGCACCCAGAGGTTGCCCTTCGGGTCGGCGACGACGCTCTGGACGCAGATCCAGTGGTTGCGGGCGTCCACCTCGTCCTTCTTGGCGTTGCGCCACGCGTTCCACTCGGCATCCGGGAACGGCGTCAGCTTGCCGTCCTTCAGTTCGGCGACCGAGACGGCGGTATCCTCGGTCCAGCGCGGGAAGTTGACGAAGATGCGCCCGTCCTTCGCGACGGTGACGCCGGTGACCTGATGCTCGAAGCTCGCGACCTTGGTGAGTTCCGGCCCCGGCTGGCCGAGCCGCGCGGCCGGCTCCTGTGCGACGGCCGGCGCCGCCAGCATGGTCCCGGCAAGCAGCGCGAGCGCGCGGGCGCGGGTGATCGAACCTGTCATGAAAGGCCTGTCAGCGTTTTGGGAAGGGAATGTCCGCTTTCCCAACGCGGCACCCTGCGGCCAAGCTTCAATCCCGTCGGACGATTTCGCCGTCAGGATGCGTCCGGCGCAGGGCCGGCGGTGGCGGCGAGCGCCCGCGCCATCCGTTCGATCCGCTCGGCGGCCTTCGCCACCCCGTCCGAGACCCGCGCCGCCTCCCCGGCCCGCATCGCGGCCGCGACCTCGGCCTCCGCCCGCAGCCGGGCGGTCTCGGCCTCGGCCACCGACACCCGTCGCTTCAGCTCCGCCGCCTCGTCGGCGATGGTCAGCGCCGCCATGACCTGGAGGCGCATGTCGCCGATCTCGCCGAAGGCCTTGCGCATCTCGGCGATGCGCGTGCCGAGGCCGGCGGCGAGTTCGGTCAGATGCGCCTCCTCGCCCTCGCCGCAGGCCATGCGGTAGCTCTTGCCGTCGATGGTGACGCTGATCTGAGGCATTCGGCTCGCGGATCGATCGGGGACGGGCGGGATTCTGCGGCGGGTCGTGCCGGGCGGTCAAACCTCAGGGGCGGGCGAGCACCCCCTCCACGGTGCCGATCGCCTGCTCCAGCCGGCGCCCGACGAGGTCCGTGGTGGCCTCGACCTCGGCGAGCCGGGCGCTCGCGGCATCGAGCGCGGCGGCGAGCCGTGCCCGGTCCTCGGCCATGATCGCGCGCTCCGCCTCGACGTCGTCGGGGTTGGCATCGGCTTCGAGGCGCCGCGCGACGGCGGCCTCGAGCTGGAGAAGCGCCGCGTCGAGCCTGTGCAAGGCATCACCGGTCGGGTCGTCGGGGGGCTGGCGGTGCTGCTCATGTCGGATCGCAGGTGTCCCCCAAGGCGCGATGAAATTCCAGCCGAATCCGACGCGAAGCCCTGCGAATTCCCGCCCGGTCAGGTCGCAGACTTTGTCAGCGCCTCGGCAGTGCGGCGCCGCGCCCGCGCTTTGACAGCCGGAGGCCCCATGGTAGAGACCCGCCGCACGCGGAAGACCGGTTCCGCGCGCCGTTTTCTCGGATATCCGAACCGTGCCAGCCCCGAGGCCCTCGCCCGCATCGTCCGTCTCACGGATGGTCCCCGGCGACCCGTGCCCGGTCCTCGCGTCGGTTCATCCCAGGTTCAATTCGGCGGTTCATAGAGCCGGCCGCATCACCGGACGGCCGCCGTGCCGCCCCGGTACCCTCGAACGGCGCCCGTCGCGCGGCGCCCCATATCGCGAAGGAGTCACGCCGTGACGGTGAAGGTTGCCATCAACGGGTTCGGGCGCATCGGCCGCAACGTGCTGCGCGCGATCCACGGAGTCCGGCTCGCACGGGACATCGAGGTCGTGGCGATCAACGATCTCGGCCCCGTCGAGACCAACGCCCACCTGCTCCGCTTCGATTCGATCCACGGCCGCTTCAACGCCAAGGTCGTGGTCGACGGCGAGTTCATCGTGGTCGACGGGCAGCGCGATCAAGGTCACCGCCGTGCGCAACCCGGCCGAGCTGCCGCACCGCGAGCTCGGCGTCGACATCGCGCTCGAGTGCACCGGCATCTTCACCTCGAAGGACAAGGCCAAGGCCCACCTCGACGCCGGCGCCAAGCGCGTCATCGTCTCGGCGCCCGCCGACGGGGCCGACCTCACGGTGGTCTACGGCGTCAACCACGACAAGCTGACGGCCGATCACCTCGTGATCTCGAACGCCTCCTGCACCACGAACTGCCTCGTGCCGGTGGCCAAGGTGCTGAACGATCTCGTCGGGATCGAGCGCGGGTTCATGACGACGATCCACTCCTACACCAACGACCAGCCCTCGCTCGACCAGATGCACAAGGATCTCTACCGGGCCCGCGCCGCCGCGCTCTCGATGATCCCGACCTCGACGGGCGCCGCCAAGGCCGTCGGCCTGGTGCTGCCGGAACTGAAGGGCAAGCTCGACGGCACCTCGATCCGCGTGCCGACCCCGAACGTCTCGGCGGTCGACCTCGTGTTCACGGCCAAGCGCGCGACCGAGCGTCGAGGAGATCAACGAGGCGATCATGCGCGGCGGCCGACGGCCCGCTCAAGGGCGTGCTGGCCTATACCGACCAGCCCAACGTCTCGATCGACTTCAACCACGATCCCCATTCCTCGACCTTCCACCTCGACCAGACCAAGGTCATGGACGGCACCTTCGTGCGGATCCTGGCCTGGTACGACAACGAGTGGGGCTTCTCGAACCGCATGGCCGACACCGCCGTCGCCCTGGGCAAGCTGATCTGATCCTTTCGGACCGCGCGCCGGCGGATCACCGCGGGCGCGCGCCATCGAGGGCGTCGCGTGTTTCGCATCCGCGACGCCCTCCCCGAACCGCCGACGACAAGGGCCCCCCGATGACCGACGCCCCCCAAGCCTTCGAACGGCCAGAACTTCATCCCGCCGACACCGGCCCCCGCCGCCACGGCCGTGGTGCCCACCGCGCCGACGGCCGCGCCCGCGACCCATGCCGGCGCGACGCCGATCCCGGCCAACCAGCTCTTCGACCAGCTCGCCCGCATCGAGGACAAGACCTCGCGGATCGAGGACAAGTACGCCCGCTCCGAGTCGCTGCTGACCCGCGTCGAGGACAAGGTCGAGGGCGCCTCGAACCGCATGAACGAGGCGGCCCGCCAGTCCGACCTCGCGGCGCTCCGCAACGAGATGCGCGGCCTCACCGAGCGCACCCGGCGCCTGCCCGGCACCGGCGCGCTGGTGCTCACCGCGATCATCACCTCGGTGCTGACGGTGGTGCTGATGGTCGCCGTGCAGCGGCTGAACCTCGACAGCCTGCTGCCGCCGCGCGCCAACGCCGTCACCACCACCGCGCCGGCCGCCGCCCCCGCCCAGCCCGCGCGCTGATCGCACCTTTCGCTCCGCAGGACCGCATGAAAGCCTTCCGCACCCTCGACGACGCCGGCTCGCTGACGGGCAAGCGCGTCCTGCTCCGCGTCGATCTCAACGTCCCGATGGAAGCCGGGCCGCGTCACCGACGCCACCCGGATCGAGCGCGTGGTGCCGACGATCCGCGAGATCGCCGAGCAAGGGCGGCAGGGTGGTGCTGCTCGCCCATTTCGGCCGGCCGAAGGGCAAGCGCGAGCGAAGGACTCGCTCGCCGCCGGTGGTCGCGACGCTGTCGGAGAAGCTCGGGCGTCAAGTCGCCTTCGCCGACGACTGCATCGGCGAGCCCGCATCGAGCGCGGTCGCCGCGATGGCGGACGGCGACGTGCTGCTGCTCGAAAACACCCGCTACCATGCGGGCGAGGAGACGAACGACCCGGCCTTCGCCGACGCGCTGGCCGCGAACGGCGACATCTACGTCAACGAGGCGTTCTCGGCGGCCCACCGCGCGCACGCCTCGACGGAGGGCCTCGCCCATCGCCTGCCGGCCTATGCCGGGCGCGGCTGATGCAGGCCGAACTCGACGCCCTGACCAAGGGCCTCGAAGCGCCGAAGCGCCCGGTGATCGCGCTGGTCGGCGGCGCCAAGGTCTCCTCGAAGATCGACCTGCTGCGAGAACCTCGTCGCCAAGGTCGACATGCTGGTGATCGGCGGCGGCATGGCCAACACCTTCCTGCACGCGCAGGGCAAGGACGTCGGCAAGTCGCTCTGCGAGAAGGACCTCGCCGACACCGCGCTCCGCATCGTCGCGGCGGCCAAGGCCGCGAACTGCCGCATCATCCTGCCCGGTCGACGCCGTGGTCGGCCACGAGTTCAAGGCCAACGCGGCGACCGAGACCGTCGCGGTCGATGCGGTGCCCCGAGGGCGCGCATGATCCTCGATGCCGGCCCGAAACTCGGTCGCGCTCGATCGACGCGGCGATCGACGAGGCCGCGACGCTGGTCTGGAACGGCCCGCTCGGCGCCTTCGAGCTGACGCCCGTTCGACGCCGCCACCGTGGCGGCCGCCCGGCACGCCGCCGAGCGCACGGCGGCCGGCAAGCTGGTCTCGGTGGCCGGCGGCGGCGACACCGTGGCCGCGCTGAACCACGCCGGCGTCTCGGAGCAGTTCACCTACGTCTCGACCGCCGGCGGCGCCTTCCTCGAATGGCTGGAGGGCAAGACCCTTGCCCGGGCGTCGAGGCGCTGCGCGCCGAGGGCTGAGATCGTTCCGCGGGAAAATCGGACTGCGCTGCGCTATAGCTGCGAGATTCGACCATCGGGGACGTCCCGACCGATGAGCGACAACGTCGAAACCCTCACCATCGAGATCCTGCGCAGCATCCAATCGTCGATCGCGCAGTTGCGAGACGAGACCAAGGCTTTCCGCGACGAGACCCGATTCACGCTTCGAACGCTTGGAAACCGGCATGCGCAAGGATCGGCGGAACGCCGCCGGCATGCTCGTGATGGTGCGGGCGACGGCCGGCGACTTCGATGCCCGCGTCAGCGAGGTCGAAGAGCGCGTCGCCACCTTCGAAGCCCGCGCCTGACGCGGATCCCTGACCCGACACCGACCGAGAGACACGGAAAGCCATGGCACGCATCACCCTGAGGCAGCTTCTCGATCACGCCGCCGAGCACGGCTACGGCGTGCCGGCCTTCAACATGAACAACATGGAGCAGGGGCTCGCCATCATGGCGGCCGCCGACGCCACCGATTCGCCGGTGATCCTGCAGGCGAGCAAGGGCGCGCGCGCCTATGCCAACGACATCGTGCTGGCCAAGCTCATCGACGGCCTCGTCGAGATCTATCCGCACATCCCCGTCTGCATGCATCTCGACCACGGCAGCGACGAGGCCACCTGCGCCACCGCGATCCAGTACGGCTTCACCTCGGTGATGATGGACGGGTCGCTGAAAGGCCGACGGCAAGACCCCGGCCGACTACGCCTACAACGTCGGCATCACCCGCAAGGTCTCGGAGATGGCGCATTGGGCCGGCGTCTCGGTGGAGGGCGAGCTCGGCGTGCTCGGCTCGCTGGAGAGCGGCGAGGGCGAGGCCGAGGACGGCCACGGCGTCCGAGGGCACGCTCTCGCACGACCAGCTGCTGACCGACCCGGACGAGGCGGTGAAGTTCGTGGCCGCCACCAAGGTCGATGCGCTGGCGGTGGCCATGGGCACCAGCCACGGCGCCTACAAGTTCACCCGCCAGCCCGACGGCGACGTGCTCGCGATGAACGTGATCGAGGAGATCCACCGCCGCCTGCCGACGACCCACCTCGTCATGCACGGCTCGTCCTCGGTGCCGCAGGACCTGCAGGACATCATCAACCAGTACGGCGGCCAGATGAAGCCGACCTGGGGCGTGCCGGTGGCCGAGATCCAGCGCGGGCATCAAGCACGGCGTGCGCAAGATCAACATCGACACCGACAACCGCATGGCGCTGACCGGCCAGATCCGGAAGGTCCTGGCCGAAAACCCGGCCGAGTTCGATCCGCGCAAGTACCTCAAGCCCGCCATGGAGGCGATGACCAAGCTGTGCAAGCAGCGCTTCGAGGAGTTCGGCACCGCCGGCCAGGGTTCGAAGATCCGTCCCGATTTCGGTCTCGGCCATGGCCAAGCGCTACGCCAACGGCTCGCTGGACCCGAAGATCACCGCGAACTGAGGCGGGCTATCCCGGCGGCTGTGAGGGGTCTCGCTTCACCGCCGCCGCACCTGAAACCACCCTCGTCATTCCGGGGCGCCGCAGGCGAGCCCGGAATCCATGACCGCCGACACTGCCATGATCTGTCGCCCCCGGCGGCTATGGATTCCGGGCCCTGCTACGCAGTCCCGGAATGACGGGGGAGCGGTAGCCGTCGGCAATGAGCGCTCGACGGCCGCACCCCGCTTCCCCGGATCGCCCGGCGACGGTATCAGGGCGCATGACCGACGCACCCCGCCTCACCCTTCTCACCCCGCACCATGTCGGCGCCCGAGCATGTCGAGGCGCTGCTGCCCGCCCTGGAGCGGGCCTGCGCGGCGGGCGACGTCGCCGCGGTGATCCTGCGGCTGGCGCCCTCCGACGAGCGCAGCCTCACCGCACTGGTGAAGCGGGTCGCACCGGTGGCGCAGGCGGGCGGGGCGGCCCTCGTCGTCGCCTGCGCGGGGTTTGCCGGCGATCTCGTCAGCGTCTCGGCCCGCGGCGGTGCCGACGGGGTGCATGTCGACAAGCCGGCCGAGGGCGAGTTGAAGGACCTGCGCGGACGGTTGCGCGACGGGCGCATCCTCGGCGTCGGCGGGCATCGAGACCCGGCACGCGGCGATGGATGCGGGCGAGGCCGGGATCGACTACCTGATGTTCGGCGGCCTCTACCCCGACGGCGTCGCGGCCGAAGCGGACGAGGTGCGTGAGCGCACCGCATGGTGGGCCGAGATCTTCGAGACGCCGTGCATCGGCGTCGCCTGCCCGCCGAGGCGGACATCGCCGGTCTTGTCGCGACCGGGGCCGAGTTCCTCGGGCTGGAGAGCGCGCTGTGGATCGACCGACACCGCGATCCTCGCCGGGCGTGCAGGATGCGCGGGAGCCGCGGCGTGAGGCGCCTGCGCGTCGCCGGGATCGCACTGCTCCTGACGGGCGGCCCGCTGGCTGCCGCCCCCGGCGCGGTCGAGCCGGCCAAGAACCCGGCCACCGACCCTGTCGAAAGCCGCCGATGCGCGACCTGCCGACGCCCCTACACGGCCGGCTTCAGCGGCGCCCGCACGCCCCCCTCACCGACCGCCCGCCCGGACTTCGCCTACGGCGCCTACCAGCGCGGGCAGTACGTCACCGCGTTCCGCGAGGCGACGAAGCGGATCGAGGCCGACCGCAAGGACGCCGCCGCGATGACGCTGCTCGGCGAACTCTACAACCAGGGCCTCGGCATCAAGCCGGATCCCGGTCAAGGCCGCCGACTGGTATCGGCTGGCGGCGGCGCAGGGCGAGCCCGGCGCGATGTCGTCGCTCGGGCTGATGGCGCTCGACGGCCGCGGCGTGCCCAAGGACGCCAAGGCCGGCGCGGCGCTGGCTGGAGCAGGCGGCCGAGCACGGCTCGCCGACGGCGGCCTACAACCTCGCGCTGCTGCTGCTCGGCAGCGGTACCGAGGCCGACCAGACGAAAGCGGCCGCGATGTTCCGCAAGGCATCCGACGGCGAGATCGGCCCGGCGCAGCACGATCTCGGCGTGCTCTACCTCCAGGGCCGCGGCGTGCCCAAGGATCCGGCGCAGGCGGCGGAGCTGTTCCGACGCGCCGCCGACAACGGCGACATCGCCGGCGAGGTCGAGTTCGCGATCATGCTGTTCAACGGCAACGGGCTGCCGAAGGACGAGGCGCGCGCCGCCCGCTACTTCCTGCACGCGGCCGCCCGCGGCAACGCCATCGCCCAGAACCGCGTCGCCCGGCTCTACGTCTCCGGGTCGCGGCGTGCCGAAGAACCCCGTCGAGGGCGCCGCCTGGAACCTCGCCGCCGCCGGCCAGGGCCTCACCGATGCTTGGCTCGATCAAGCGCTGAACGGGCCTCACCGCCGACGAGCGCGCCCGTGCCGAACGGCTGGCGGCGGACCGGTCGGAGGCGCGCTGAGCCTCGCTCAGCCGACCAGGAATTCCGGATCGACGGGGACCTGCATCCCGTTGACGAGCGCGTTGGTCTGGTTGGCCATGCCGACGACGGCGAGGAATTCGCCGTGCTGCTCCCGGGGTGAGCCCCTTCGCGCGCGCCGCCGCGGTGTGGGAATGGACGCAGTACGGGCAGCCGTTGGCGATCGAGACAGCGATGTAGACGAGTTCCTTGGTCAGCGGATCGAGGTCGCCCGCCCCCATCACCGCCTTGAGACCGGCCCAGCTGCGCTCCAGCAGGGCCGGATCGTTGGCGAGCCCGCGCCAGAAATTATTGACGAAGTCGGATTTGCGGCTCGCGCGGATGTCGGCGAACACCGCCCGCACCCGCGGGTCGGCCTCGGCCTCCGCATCGGTCCAGAGCTTCACCGTCGCCATGGGAGCCTCCGCCTTGAAGCGTTTTCGAGCGAAGTGGATTCCGGTTCGCGTGAAGAAAACGCGATAGCACAGAATGCCCTATCGCTTGCAGGCGCCGTCGAGCGCCGCGGTCTCGGCTGCGGTGAACAGGCGCGAGCGGATGTGGAAGCGCTTCTCGCGGCCGTTCTCCAGCGAGAACATCCCGCCGCGGCCGGGCACCACGTCGAGCATGATGTGGGTGTGCTTCCAGACCGCGAACTGCGTGCGCGAGATGAAGAAGTCCGCGCCCCCGACCTGACCGAGATGGACGTCGCCGTCGCCGGTGATGAAGTCGCCGAGCGGGTAGCACATCGGCGAGGAGCCGTCGCAGCAGCCCCCGGACTGGTGGAACATCACCGGCCCGTGCTCGGAGCGCAGTTCCGCGATGAGTTCGAGGGCCGCGGGCGTGGCGGTGACGCGCAGCGGCGTACCGTCGACGCCGGCCTGCTCGGCGGTGGTCTCGATCGTCGATGAACCGGTCATGGTCCGCTCCTGATGATGTGGGTTGGATCCTATGTGGATCGCCGCGCGGCAAAATGCAGGGGTGCGAGCGGCGGCCACCGCGAGACCGTGGGCGAAACCTGTCGCGCGCAGGAAAAAGCCCCGGCCGCGAGGCCGGGGCGGAGTCGTCTCGGGGGAGCGTGTTCGCCCCGGCCCACGATGGCCGGGGCAATCCGTAAAGGGCCTAGAAGAAGCCGAGCTTCTTGGCCGAGTAGCTGACCAGCATGTTCTTGGTCTGCTGGTAGTGGTCGAGCATCATCTTGTGGGTCTCGCGGCCGATGCCGGACTGCTTGTAGCCGCCGAAGGCCGCGTGGGCCGGGATAGGCGTGGTAGCAGTTGGTCCAGACGCGGCCGGCCTGGATCTCGCGGCCGAAGCGGTAGGCGCGGGTGCCGTCGCGGGTCCAGATGCCGGCGCCGAGGCCGTAGAGCGTGTCGTTGGCGATCGAGAGCGCCTCGGCGTCGTCCTTGAAGGTCGTGACCGAGAGCACCGGCCCGAAGATCTCCTCCTGGAAGATCCGCATCTTGTTGTGGCCCTGGAACACCGTCGGCTGCACGTAGAAGCCGTCGGCGAACTCGCCCTCGCTTGACGTTGCGCTCGCCGCCGGTGAGCACCTTGGCGCCCTCCTGCTTGCCGATGTCGATGTAGCTGAGGATCTTCTCCATCTGCTCGCGACGAGGCCTGGGCGCCGATCATCGTCGCGGGATCGAGCGGCGAGCCCTGCGTGATCGCCTCGACGCGCTTGATCGCGCGCTCCGATGAAGCGGTCGTAGATCGACTCGTGCACCAGCGCGCGGCTCGGGCAGGTGCAGACCTCGCCCTGGTTGAGGGCGAACATGGTGAAGCCTTCCAGCGCCTTGTCGAAGAAGTCGTCGTCCTCGTTCGCCACGTCGGCGAAGAAGATGTTCGGCGACTTGCCGCCGAGCTCGAGCGTGACCGGGATCAGGTTCTGCGAGGCGTACTGCATGATCAGGCGGCCCGTCGTCGTCTCGCCGGTGAAGGCGATCTTGGCGATGCGGGGCGAGGAGGCCAGCGGCTTGCCGGCCTCGAGGCCGAAGCCGTTGACGACGTTGAGCGTGCCCGGCGGCAGCAGGTCGCCGATCAGTTCCAGCACGACGAGGATCGAGGCGGGGGTCTGCTCGGCGGGCTTCAGGACGATGCAGTTGCCGGCGGCGAGCGCCGGGGCGACCTTCCACACCGCCATCAGGATCGGGAAGTTCCACGGGATGATCTGCCCGACGACGCCGAGCGGCTCGTGGAAGTGGTAGGCCACCGTGTCGTGGTCGATCTCGGAGATGCCGCCTTCCTGCGCGCGGATGCAGCCGGCGAAGTAGCGGAAATGGTCGATGGCGAGCGGGATGTCGGCGTTCGTCGTCTCGCGGATCGGCTTGCCGTTGTCCCAGGTCTCGGCCAGCGCGATCAGGTCGAGGTTCTCCTCCATCCGGTCGGCGATCTTGAGGAGGACGCGGGCGCGCTCGGCCGGCGCGGTGCGGCCCCAGGCGTCCTTTGGCCGCATGGGCGGCGTCGAGCGCCTTCTCGACGTCCTGCGCGTCCGAGCGGGCGACCTCGCAGATGACCCGGCCGGTGATCGGCGAGGTGTTCTCGAAGTAGCGGCCGTTCGACGGCGCGACCCACTGGCCGCCGATGAAGTTGTCGTAGCGGGCCGAGAAGGGCGACTTGGTCTTGGCGTCGGCCAGGAATTCCGGCTTGTTCATGGTGTTGGTTCCTCCGAGCGGCTCCGGCATGGCGTGCCGGCCTCATTCTGCTTCCCGCGTCCCGGCCGCAGCCAAGGGCAGTTGCCGGCCGATGGCAAGTTGGACTTTTGGCCAAAGGTGCGAGCGCTGCGGGCAGGGTAGCCCCATCCGCGGGCGTTGGCGACAGGGGCGAGCGACATCTCGGAGCGCGATCGACGCCGCCTGCGAACGGCGGCTTTCGAGCCTTCGAGGGCCTTAAGAAGGCCGGTTCTCAGGCCGAACGGTGCGACGGGGCCGCGTGACCGGGAACGGGTGCGTTCGAGACCACCGGCATCTCGGAGCCGGGACGGGGAAACCCGACGTCCGCTCGGGCAACCGCCATCGACGGCATCCGCTCCGGCATGACCGCAGCTCATGGGACCTCGTCCGCCCTCGCGCTTGGCGCATCGTGCATGCGGCGCATGCGCTGCGAGACGGTGAAGCGCCCCGCGGGATGGAGGGTCGACGAGATCTCGATGATCTTGCCCGCCCCGTCGAGGTAGTGCCGCAGGATCCGCAGGGCGGGCGTGCCGGCCTCGGCCTTCAGCACGGTGGTCCGGGCCGCCGGGAGCGCGATGGCTTCCACGTCCTGGCGGATCTCGGCGCAGCTCCGGCCGTGATGGCGCTCGATCAGCGTGCTGATTCGGCCTCGTCCTGCCCACGGGCTACGCGTTCAACCTCGACGGCACCTCGATCTACATGTCGATGGGCGTGATCTTCCTGGCCAACGCCTACAACGTCCCGTTGGACCTCGGGCAGCAGCTCGGCATCCTGGCGATCATGCTGCTCACCTCGAAGGGGGCGGCGACGGTCTCGGGCGGCAGCTTCGTGGTGTTCGCCGCCACCGTCGCGGCGACCGGCGTGCTGCCGCTGGAAGGCCTGCCGATCCTGTTCGGGGTCTACCGCTTCATGTCGATCGCCATCGCCACGACGAACGTCATCGGCAACAGCGTCGCCACGGTGGTGACCGCCAAGCTCGCGGGCGAGTTCGATCCGAACATGGCGCGGACGGCGATGGATCGGCTGCGCGACGAGCGGGCCGGCACCGTCGCGGCGGGCTGAAGAACGGCGGCGGGCGTCTCTCCGGGTATGGCCTCGCGAGACGCCGCCCGGGGGTCCATGTCCGACTCCCATCGTCATCCGCCCTGGGTCTTGCGATGGTCGCGCGATCGGCTCCGGGCCGCACGATGAACGTCCGATCATGCATCGCCTCCCGATGGCGGTCGATTCGCTGTCGGACAGCGTGTCGGGCGACCCGAACCACGGCGTCCGGTCGCAGGCGGAAGAACCGCGTTCGCCGGCAAGGTCCAAAATCGGACCGTGACGGACGTTGCGGCGGTCTTGCCCTATGTCGAGGGCATGGACGGCCGCTCTCCACTCGGCTCGTCGAGTGGATCGACCATGCGCATCGTCATCCGGAGCGTCGTTCACGCGCTGCTGTGTCTCGCGGCCGTGCCGATCGCGCGGGCGCAGACGATGGTCCGGCCGCTGCCGCGGGCACCGGATGCCGACCTCGATCCCCGCACCTGGCCGTTGAGCGCCGTGGGCAAGTTGAACGTCGTCACCGGGCCTGGCAGTCGGCACCACTGCACGGCGACCCTCGTCGGCCCGCGTCACGCACTCACCGCCGCACACTGCCTGTGGGACCGCGCACGGCAGCGCTGGGTCGATCCGTCAGGGGTGCACTTCGTCGCCGGATACGAACAGGGCCGCTACACCGCGCATGCGATCGCGAAAGCCTATACCAAACCGGATACGTACCGGTTCGGTACCGGCCGCGAGAATCTCAGCCGCGACTGGGCCGTCGTGGAGCTCGCGGAGCCGATCGCCTTGAAGCCGCTGGGCCTCAGCCGCGCCATCGGCCCGGACACGGGGGCGACCACCCTGACGGGCATCGTTCACGCCGGATACAAATCCTACGCGAACCAGATCGTCAGCGTGGAGCGTGGTTGCCGCGCGCGTTACGAACCGTCGTCACTGCCGCTGCTCGATCACTATTGCCGGGTCGTGCCCGGCGAGTCGGGGTCGGCGTTGATCCTGCGCGACGGTGAGCCCGGCATCGTCGGCATCCTCGTCGCCAGTTCTCCGACCGGCACGTCGATCGCGGTGCCGGTGAGCAGCTTCCGATCCGCCGTCGAAGCCGCCGTCGGAGGCGCAGCGCCGGAGGGCGGGGCCGTAGCGGCACCGTCCGCTCGACCCTCGGCGACACGCACGCCTTGAGCGAGACGGCCGGCGTCTCGGTGCCGGCGAAGAGACGCTCGCAGCTGGAGGGCCGATTCCCGCCCCGAGCCGCCCCCGAACGGCGACCGGGATAGGACCGTCTTGTCTGACGCTGCAGCGATCTTCGGCCTGCCCGAAAAGGGCGCAGGCCGTGTCGAGACCTCGGGAGCGAGGGCTCCCTGCAGCCGGTCGACGACGCGATCCCGGGAGGACGGGCGACCGATCGCGCCAACAGGCTCTCGCGGCACGCCGGTCGAAGCTCACGCCTCCTTGCGCGCCTTGCGGGTCGCAGCCGCCTTCTTCGCCGAGGCCGAGCGCTCCTCGGCGGTGCGGGAGGCCGAGGCCTTGCCGCCCTTGTCGCCGCCGGCATGGGAGGCGGGATGACCGGTCGCCTTGCCGCGCCCCGAGCCGCCGGGCTTCTTGCCGCCGCCGTCGTCCTTGTTGACCGTCGCCCAGGCGCGGGCCTCGGCTTCGGGCTCGGGGACGCCGCGCTTCTCGTAGGACTCGGCGATGTGGTCCGCCTTGCGGATCTGCTTGTCGGTGTACTTGCCCTTGTCGCCCTGCGGCATGGCTCGGCTCCCGGTCTTGCCCTCAGCCGGTGCCGGTGGGCCCGTCGAGGACGGCGCGCACGCGGCGGATCAGGTCGGTCCGGCGGTAGGGCTTGTTCAGAACGTCGAACTCCGATCCGCCCACGTCGGTTCGCTCCAGGCTCGCCTCGGCATAGCCGGTGGTGAGCAGCACCTTGAGTCTCGGGCTGGCGGCGCCGGGCCTCGCGGGCGAGCATCACGCCGTTCATGCCGCCGGGCATGATCAGGTCGGTGAAGATCAGGTCGATGCGGTCGTTGCCGTCGAGAATCTCCAGGGCCTCGCGGCCGTTGCCGGCCATCAGCGTGACGTAGCCGTAATCGCGCAGGATCGTGCGGGCGAGTTCGGCCACGTCCTCGCGGTCGTCGACGATCAGGATCGTCTCGGTGCCCTGCCGGTCGATCGCGCGCGGTGGGCGGGCTTGGGCGCGTCGTTGACGCCACGTCGGTGGCGGGAAACGACAGGCGGACGGTGGTGCCCTCGCCCATCACCGATTCGATCTGCGCGGCCCCGCCCGACTGCTTGGCGAAGCCGTAGACCATCGAGAGGCCGAGGCCCGGTGCCCTTGCCCTCCTCCTTGGTGGTGAAGAACGGGATCCATCACCCGCGCGAGCACGGAGGGCGGCATGCCGGTGCCCGAATCGGCGATCGAGATCCGGACGTAGCGCCCCTCGCGCAACGGACCGGTGCCGGTCAGGTCGTTCTCCGACACGACGCGGTTCTCGGTCGCGATGCGGATGGTGCCGCCGTCCGGCATCGCGTCGCGGGCGTTGATCATCACGTTCAGCAGCGCGACCTCGGTCTGGGTCGGGTCGACGCGGCAGTTCCACAGGTCCGACGACAGGTCGTATTCCACGGTGATCGCCTCGCCGACCGAGCGGGCGATCATGTCGCGCATGCCGCCGATCAGGGCGTTGACGTTGACCGCGCGGCCCTCGAGCCGCTGCTTGCGCGAGAAGGCGAGGAGCTGCTGCGTCAGCGTGGTCGCGCGCTCGGCGGCGTGGCGGATGTTCTCGGCGGCGCGCCCGAGCCGGGCCTTGTCGGCATCCGGCTTCTCCAGCCCGGTGCTCAGGATGTCGACGTAGCCGACGATCACCTGCAGCAGGTTGTTGAAGTCGTGCGCGATGCCGCCGGTGAGCTGGCCCAGCGCCTCCATCTTCTGGGCCTGGCCGAGCGCGTCCTCGGCATCGCGGCGGCGGGACACGTCGAGCTGCGAGGCGAAGATAATACACCAGCTCGCCCGCGGTGTCGTAGACCGGCGAGACGAACAGCGCGTTCCAGAAGGTCGAGCCGTCCTTGCGGTAGTTCAGGATCTCGGTGCTGTACTCGCGCCGCTCCACGATCGCCGCGCGCACCTGCGCGACCGCGGCCCGATCCGTCTCCGGGCCCCTGCAGGAAGCGGCAGTTGCGGCCGATCAGCTCCTCGGGCGCGTAGCCCGACATCGCCACGAAGGCGTTGTTGGCGAAGATGATCGGGTTGTCGGGCTGGCGCGGATCGGTGACGATCATCGGCATCCGCGTGGTCTCGACCGCCGCGAAGAAGATCTCGCTCCTCGGATCGTGGATGTCGGCGGTCGCCCCGACGCCCACCCGCGTGGTGCGGCCGGTCGGCGGCGTCTCTGGAGTCTGGATCATGTCGAGGCCGTCTCGCGCATCAGGGTCGTTTCGCACCGGATCCCAGCCTGCGCGACAGGCACGACATCGGCGGCCGGGTCTGCGCCATGTCGCGATCGCGAGAAGACGCGCGTGTTGGGGTTAGCCCGATCGGTCCTGCGCCTGCAACGTCGGGGGAACGCCTTGCGATCCCTCGCAGTCGCGATCGCCGCAGCGCAGGAGAGGCATCGCCGGTCCCGCGCCGAGCGGGTCCGCGCCGTTTCCCGGATGACACGACCGGCAGGATTAAGGTTCGGTGCGTGATCCGGGCCGGCTGGACTCTTGCGAGCGTCGCCGATCGATGCAACGCAAGCGTTCCGTGAGTGTTCGCGCCTGAAACTGCAGAGAGGACGGCCCGCGCGCATGTCCGATATCGACGTGGTCTTCCTCGCACCGGACGGCGTCTCCGGACACGGCACCCGTTCCTTGCGCCGCACGATCGTTTTCTCGCCGGGCGAGCCTATCCCGCGGGTCGGCGAATGCGTGATCCTCGGGTTCGATACCGAACCCTCGCGCTGGCAGGTGCAGGACGTTGCCCACATCTTCGAGACGGGCGCGCACGGCATCGCGATCAAGCTGATGGCACCGGACGGCGACTGAGCCCCACCATCGCCTATTCGGCCGCCTGCGGCAGGCGTACCGCGGATGCCGCGTCGCGACCGGTCGAGACGGTCCGCACCGAGCGCGACGCGACCACAGCGTCTTCCAGCGCCTCGTTGAGGGTGGTCGCCAGGAAATCGGCCGAGACCGCCCGGCGCAGGCGATCGAGGGTCGCCGGATCGCGCTCGCGCCAGAAACCCGACGAGCACGCGCACACCCGGCACCGCGCGCCCGCGCCTGCCGCACGGTGAAGCGGATCTGCGACAGGCTGACCGGCTCGAGGTAGGAGAAGCAGATCAGCGCGATGCCGCCGATATCCTTCGGCCGTTCGCCGTTGCGGATCGCGGCCATCGACAGCACCTCGGCATGCAGCCCGTGCCGGTCCAGCGTCTGGCTCAGCATCAGCGTCGCCGCCTCGTCGAACGGGCCGCGGCTGGAGACGCAGAGCACCGGCGCCGGTCCGCGCCATGCGGGCGCGAGGTCGTCGCGGCCCAGCACGATCGCCGGCGACCTGCCGGTCGGGCCCCGGCGGCGGCGACCGCCGCCGCCGCCTCGGTATTGCCGGTGCGCGCGGGCACCGCGCTTGGCGCGGCGGGCCACCGGGCATGGTGCCGAGCCGGGCGACCACCGTACGGATCGCGGCGCCGACCTCGCCCTGGCGCTCGCGGTCGAGGGTGCCGCGCGAGAGGTCCTCCTGCGCCAGCCGCAGGCCGGCGAGCACCACCTCGTCGTAATAGGTGACGAGCGCCCGCTCCTTGAGGAACTGCCGGCCCTGGTCGATCGCCTCGGCCGGGTCGCCCGCCAGCATGCGCTGGTAGAAGATCTCCGGCGGGTCGAGCGCCGGCTGGTCGCCGAGCAGCACGTCGAGATACCAGAGCCGGTCGACGTGGCGGCCGAGCACCACGAGGCAGACGGTGAGCGGGGTGGCGAGCACGAGGCCGATCGGCCCCCACAGGAAGGTCCAGATCGTCGCCGCCAGGATCACCGCGATCGGGCGACAGGCCGGTGGAGTGGCCGTAGAGCAGCGGCTCGATCACGTGGCCGGCGATCGGCTCGACCACGAGGAACAGGGCCGCCGTGGCGATCACCATGCTCCAGCCCGGGATCGACGGCCGCCGCCAGCACGAGCGGCAGCAGGGCGCTGATCGCGGCGCCGATATAGGGCACGAAGCGCAGGATCGCGGCGAGCACGCCGAACAGGGTCGGGGCTCGGCACGCCGATCAGCCACAGGCCGGCGCCGATCACCACGCCGAAGGCGACGTTGAGGGCGAGCTGCGCCAGGAAGAACCGGCTGAGCCGGCTCGCCGCGTCGTCGATCGCCGCGGTGGTGCGGCGCAGGTCGCCGGAGCCGGCGAGCCGGATCATCCGGTTCCGCAGGTCCTCGCGCTGGAGCAGGATGAAGATCGTGAAGATCAGGATCAGGCCGGTGGTGGCCAGCGGGTGCAGGATCGGCGCCGGCGAAGGTCTGAAGGTTCTCCACGAGGCCGGCGCGGGCCGCCCGGATCTCGACGGTGAGCGGGTGGCCGACGGAGCCGGGATCGCCCTTCAGCTCGGGCGGCGGCGGGGGCGAGAGGGTGGCGCTGAGGTCCTGCACCACCTCGACGATGCGCGACAGGGTGCCGGCATCCGCGGTCGCCCCGCGGAGAGCCTTGATCTTGTCCTGCATCACCATGGAGTAGCGCGGCAGGTCGGCGGCGAGCTGCCCGCCCTCGCGCGCGATCAGGGTGCCGATCGCCGAACAGGGCGCCGAACACCACGACGACCACGAGCAGCACCGCCGGCGCCCGCGGCACGCGGATGCGCCCGAGCAGGCGCACCGCCGGCACGAGGACGAAGCTCAGCAGGATCGCCAGCGTCACCGGCACGAGGATGTCGCGCCCGAAATACAGGGCCGCCATCACCGAGACGACGAGCAGGAACGAGGCCAGCGCGACGAAGACCGGCAGGCCCGTGCTTGAGGCGCTGCGCGGTGACGGGATCGTCGCTCACGAGCACGCTCCGCTTACGCTGCGACAGCCGCCCCGCGTCGCGCGTCCCCGTCAGGGGCGGACGCGAAGGCGGCCGTCAGCCGGCCGGTGCCGTCTCGCCCAAAGCCGCGCTGATCTGGCTGAGCAGCTTCGAGAAATCGACGGGCTTGGGGTGGTAGTCGTCGCAGCCGGCCTGGATCGCCTTGTCGCGGTCGCCCGGACATGGCGTGCGCGGTGAGCGCGATGATCGGGATCCCCCGCGTGTCGCTGCCGGATTTCAGCGCGCGCGCCGCCGACCAGCCGTCGAGGATCGGCAGGTTCATGTCGAGCAGGATCACGTCGGGGCGGCCGGAGCGGGCCTGCTGCACGCCGGCCTCGCCGTCATGGGCCAGGATCACCTCGTAGCCGCGGCGCTTGAGCCGGCGGGACAGGAAAGTCCCAGATCTCCTCGTGATCTTCGACCAGCAATATCTTGGGCATGAGTGGATGACCCCTTCGACGCAGGCCGCCGCGCGTCGGTCTCCAACGCGCGGCGGCGCACGATCGTCCAATTTTTGTATTCAATCCCTCGTGGCAGATCGATCGCCCGAGGGAAAGCAACGGTTTCGAGCCGGGTCGCGTGGCTTCGCGCACGCCGCCCGGCTCGAACCTCCCTTACGCATCATTCGCGCCCGCGAACCGCAGGGGCGTTCGCGGAGTGACGGCTCAGCGATCCTCGTCCTTGAGGTGGAAATGCACCTCTTGGATGTTGGCCCGCTCGAAGGCCTGCATCACGTGCTGGTAGGAGCGCTCCATCTCGGTGACCGCATCGCCCGGGGTGTCGTCGGGCTTCAGGACGAACATCAGCATCGAGCGGCCGGTCACGTCGTAGCGCTCGCCCGAGGTGAAGCTCGCGATCTCCTGGCTGTCGGGGAGGTTGGTGTCGAGGAGCCGCGTCCAGGCCGATCCGCCGACCGACTCAGGCAGGGTGAACTGCACGAGGTCGTGGTAGGCGTTGTACATGATCAGCAGGGTGGAATCGCCGCCGCGCCGATGCACGCCGGTGGCCTGGGCACGGCCGTCGAGGAGCACCGCGAGCGAGCGGGCACCGCCGTCGCTCCAGTTCTCGCGGCGCCATCTCGGCACCGTCCGGGCGCAGCCAGGTCACGTCCTTGACGCCGAACTCCTCGTCGAACTCGCCCGTGAGGAAGCGGCCGCGGCTGAGGATCGGCAGGGCGTTGCGCAGCAGGATCAGGCGCTGCGTGAACTCGGCGAGATCGCGCTCCTCGGCGCCGATCGCCTCCCAGTCGATCCAGGAGACCTCGTTGTCCTGGCAATAGGCGTTGTTGTTGCCCGTTCTGCGTGCGGGCGAACTCGTCGCCGGCGAGCAGCATCGGCGTGCCGCGCGACAGGAACAGGGTCGCCAGCATGTTGCGCATCTGGCGCAGACGCACGGCGCGGATCGCCGGATCGTCGGTCGGGCCCTCGACGCCGTAATTGTACGAGAGGTTGTGCGAGTGGCCGTCGCGGTTGTCCTCGCCGTTCGCCTCGTTGTGCTTCTCGTTGTAGGCGACCGTGTCGTGCAGCGTGAAGCCGTCATGCGCGGTGAGGAAGTTCACCGAGGCCCAGGGCTTGCGGCCCGCGCTTGTTGAACTTGTCGGCCGAGCCGGTGATGCGGTTGGCGAGATCGGGCAGCAGGCCCTCGTCGCCCTTCCAGTAGCCGCGCACGTCGTCGCGGAACCGGTCGTTCCACTCGGCCCAGCCGGGCGGGAAGCCGCCGACCTGATAGCCGCCGGGGCCGCAATCCCACGGCTCGGCGATGAGCTTCACCGAGTTCAGCACCGGGATCCTGACGGCAGGCGTCGAGGAAGCCGCCGCCCTCGTCGAAGCCGTGCGGCTCGCGGCCCGAGGATGGTCGCGAGGTCGAAGCGGAAGCCGTCGACCCGCATCTCGGTCGCCCAGTAGCGCAAGCGAGTCCATGACGAGCTGCAGCACGCGGGGATGCGACAGGTTGAAGGTGTTCCCGGTGCCGGTGTCGTTGATGTAGTAGCGCGTCCTGCCCCGGCAGCAGCCGGTAGTAGGAGGCGTTGTCGATGCCCTTGAACGAGAGCGTCGGGCCCCTTCTCGTTGCCCTCGGCCGTGTGGTTGTAGACCACGTCGAGGATCACCTCGAGGCCGGCGCCGTGCAGGCGCGCGACCATCTCCTTGAACTCGGAGAAGGCGAAATCCGGCACCGCGGCGTAGCGCCGGGCGGGCGTGAAGAACGAGATCGTGTTGTAGCCCCAGTAGTTGACGAGGTTCTTCTCCTGCAGGTAGTCGTCCTGCACGAAGGCGTGGACCGGCAGCAGCTCCACGGCGGTGACGCCGAGGCTCTTGATGTAGTCGAGCACGTCCGGGTTGCCGAGGCCGGCATAGGTGCCGCGCAGGCTTTCTCGGGCACGCGCGGGTGGTTCTTGGTCAGGCCCTTCACGTGGGCCTCGTAGATGATCGTCTTGTCCCACGGCACGTTCGGCTTGCGGTAGGCGCCCCAGGTGAAGGCCGGGTCGATGACCTGGCTGCGCCGGTTGAACGGCGCGCTGTCGCGCTCGTCGAAGGTCAGGTCGTCGCCGGTCTCCATCTGGTAGCCGAACAGGGCCGGGTTCCAGGTGATGGAGCCCGACGAGCCCCTTGGCGTAGGGGTCGATCAGCAGCTTGTTGTGGTTGAAGCGGTGGCCCGCCTTCGGCTCGTAGGGGCCGTGGACGCGGTAGCCGTAGATCGTGCCGGGGCGCGCATCGGGCAGGTAGCCGTGCCAGACCTCGTCGGTGTATTCCGGCAGCGCGATCCGCTCGATCTCCTTCTCGCCGGACTCGTCGAACAGGCAGAGCTCGACCTTGGTCGCGTGGGCCGAGAAGACGGCGAAGTTGACGCCGAGACCGTCCCAGGTGGCGCCGCGGGGATAGGGCTTGCCTTCCTGGATGCGCGAACGGACGGGACGGGTCGAGGCTGCGTGTCGGTTATGGTCGGCCATGTTCACTCCGGCGGCCGGGGCCGCATCACGACGACCGCTGCCTGACGCGCGGCAACGGGGCACCCGGGCCGGATTGTGAACGTGCATCCCCCCCCGAAGCTCCGCCGTGCGAGAAATTTTTGCGGCGCAGCGACACCGGAGGCACGAACGGGTGGAAGGCCTTCCGCGGCCTGCGTTTTTGCGCCTGCCGGGTTCTTCCGCCCTGTGCCGCGACGCGCCATAGTGCCGGATCGGCCGGTCGCGGTCGGCCGCCGTCGATCCCGCCCACCGCGTCTCCCGGAGCAGCCCCATGTCCGACCAGGGAATGAACGACGAGGGACCCGACCACGCCTCCGGCCTGCAGGTCGTGGCCGAGCGCCACGGCGTCAGCCTCGACGCGGTCCGCCACCTGATGCGGGCGCTGGAGGCCGGCAACGGCACGATGGCGCAGTTCGACCACCCGGAACTCGGCGGCATGGGCCAGTGGTTCTCCGGCGGCATGGTCATGGTCGGGCGGATGTTCGACGCCGAATTGAAGGCCCGGGTGGCCGGCCTCGTGCGCGGAACTCGCCGGCTCGCTGCCCGCCGCCGGCTGGAGCGCGACGGGCGCGGCCACGGCTGCGCGCGGCGGCGGCGAGTGGTGGCCGGCGGGCCTCGGCCGGCCGTCGAGTTCGGGCGCGCAGAACGGCCTGCGCTACGCCTATTTCCCCGAGACCCGGCGGCTGGCCATCGAATCCGGCACGGGCGTCGCCCTGTACGACACCGGCGAGCACCACATCTCCGGCGTGTCCCAGGCCAACGGCGACCTGCGCTTCACCGGCCCGCAGGGCAGCGTCGCCCTCGATCGGCTGAAGCGCCTCGACGCCGACGCGCCGGAGCCGATCGCGGAACCGTCGGCACCAGTCGAGACCGCGCAGGAGCCCTGCCCCGCCCCTGCCGCAGGGCGACATCCTCGCGATGATCGAGCGCCTCGCCGACCTGCACGGCCAGGGGCGTGCTCACCGAGCGCGAATTCACCGACAAGAAGGCCGAACTGCTCTCGCGGCTCTGATCGGCAGCCCCATATCAGGTCGGCGGCTGTGTTTTGGCCGCCGGACCCCTGCATGGCCCCTGACCCGCGACCTCCTCGACATCACCACGATCTATCACGAGCCGGCCGTGGCCGAGTTTCCGCGCGGGCGCGAGATCCTGGCGCGCTTCCCCGACGCGACGCGCATCCCGGTGCCCTCGCACTGGAACATCCCCGAGCTCCACGGCAACGAAGGCTCGGTGGAGGACTGGGTGCGGATCAAGCGCTCGACGCTGGTGCTCGGCGTGAAGAAGGGGCTGACCATGCGGCCCCAACGGCCGCAGCGCCCACTTCATCGCGCCCTCGACCTCGAACGGCTGCGCCATGGCCTGCGCCTATTGCTACGTGCCGCGGCGCAAGGGCTTCTCCAACCCGATCTCGCTGTTCGTGAACGTCGAGGCGGCCTGCGCGGCGATCGCGCGGCACGCGGGCAGGCAGGGGCCCGCTGCACCGAGCCCGACACGATCGATCCCGGCGCACTGGGTCTACGACATCGGCGAGAACGGCGACCTCTCGGTGGACGCCGCGATCTGCGACAACGTCCGCGACCTCGTCGGCGCTGTTCCGCACCCTCCCGAACGCCAAGGGGCTCGTTCGCGACGAAGGCGGTGAACCGCGACCTCCTCGCCTACGATCCCGCAGGGCAAGACCCGCATCCGCTTCTCGCTGATGCCGGCGCGGATCGCCAAGGTCGTCGACGTGCGCACGGCACCGATCGCGGAGCGGATCGCGGCGATCGACGACTTTCGTGGCCGCCGGCTACGAGGTCCACGTCAACTTTCTCGCCGGTCATCCTCTACGAGGGCTGGGAGGCGGACTGGCGGGCGCTGTTTCGCCGAGATCGACGCGACGATCTCGGACGCGGCCAAGGCCCAGCTCAAAGTGCGAGATCATCCTGCTGACCCACAATGCGGGCCTGCACGACGTCAATCTCGGCTGGCATCCCGCGCGCCGAGGACCTGCTCTGGCGGCCCGACATCCAGGAGGCCAAGGTCTCGGAGGGCGGCGGCGCCAACCTGCGCTACCGCACCGGGCTGGAAGGGGCAGTGGCTCGCCCGCTTCAAGGCGCTGCTCGCCGAGACGCATGCCGTATTGCACCGTGCGCTACGCGTTCTGAGCGGCGTCGAACCGAACTCCGCCGCCGGGCGTTTCGCCGGAGGCACGGGAGAGGATTCACGATGAGCGACCACGCGACGTATCTCGCCGAGGCGGTGCGGCTGGCTGCCGACAACGTCCGCGACGGCGGCTCGCCCTACGGCGCCGTGCTGGTGCGCGGCGACGAAGTGCTCGCCCGCGTCGCCAACACCGTCCACACCACCCAGGACCCGACGGCCCACGCCGAGATGGTCGCGCTTCGCGAGGCGAGCCGCCGCCTCAACAGCCGCGACCTCTCGGGCAGCGTCATGTATGCGAGCGGCCAGCCCTGCCCGATGTGCCACGCGGCGATGCGGCTCTCGGGCATCCGCGAGGGCTACTTTCGCCAACTCGGCCGGCACGGCGGCCGGGTTCGGACTGCTCGGCGCCGAGATCTACGCCGAGCTGTGCAAGCCCCTCGACGAACAGCCGATGCGGCTCAAGCACCTCGACGTACCGGACGCGACCGCGCCCTACGCCGCCTGGAAGGCGCGCAGGGACGAGGGCTGAGACGCCGCCGCTCAGTGCGTCCAGGGCGCCGTGCGGTTGAACTTGAAATTGTCGGAGTAGGACAGACCTTTCCGCGGCGCCGTCTTCTGCGGCTCCTCGATCCGGTAGGCGATGCCGGCCTTCTTGGCGTAGGCCACCGCCTCGTCCAAGGTCTCGAACTT
This sequence comes from Vinca minor, assembly GCA_026122235.1. Classification (NCBI taxonomy): domain Eukaryota; kingdom Viridiplantae; phylum Streptophyta; class Magnoliopsida; order Gentianales; family Apocynaceae; genus Vinca; species Vinca minor. Next base: position 35,068 of record JAOCZM010000225.1, read on the forward strand.
CAGCCGCACCTGCTGCAGCATGTCGCCCGACCCGGTCCAGCCCATCAGCGGATCGGTCTCGCGCGGGGCGGTCTGGTCGAATTCGAGGTGCCAGAGCTTGGTGCGGGCCGTTCCCGACTGCGAGGCGTCCTTGGACGGCTGGAAAGATGCGGGCGCTCGCCATGGCCTTCGATACCGCTTCGAGAAGATGGTCGGGGCGATAGGATTCGAACCTACGACCCCCTGGTCCCAAACCAGGTGCGCTACCAGACTGCGCTACACCCCGACAGCCGTTACCGGCCCGCCAGACCTAGCGGGCCGCCCTCGCCGAAGCAAGGCGTCCCCGTGCGCGACGCGAATGGATCGATCGGTCTGGCGCATCGGTGCAACTCGCGCGAGCCTGCGCGTGCGACGACGGATGCTCTGTCTTTCGTCCAGAGCAGGTCGCAGGAACAGCTGATCTCGCGGGGCTGATCACGCGGGGATCTCGCACCGCGTCCGCCCAGACGCGCCGTTCGTCCGGACGCCAGCCATCGCCGGTGCTCTCGAACGCCGCGACGATGCGACGGATCGAGCCTGATCGTCACCGAGACTTTGACGGATCTTCGCATATGGGCGCGTGCCTCGAGCTCTTCGAGCGCGCGGCGGGTGGGGGAAGCGTGCTCGCGGACGGAGCTGGCAGCGCGATCCGACATGCGTGCGATCGTCCCAGTCCTCCGGAGGTACGGGACCCTTCGCACGTTTTCGCGGGGATCGACGTGATCAGCCGGTTTCGTGCTCGCGCCGCGATGTCACGCGGCGAACAAGCGGCCGTGCGAAGTTTGTTTCGGGGAGTTCGGCGTTATCGTGCCGACACGCGCGGATCGCCGTCGCACGGGCTCTGATGGCCCTGAGCCGACGCACCGGCTGCATACCTTCCGCTATCAGCGACAGGGGCCGTCGAGCGAGTTGCGCTTGATCTGACGACGGATTTGCTTGGAATGCCCCGACGGTCGGCGAGCCCACGTTCGCACCGTCTGGAATTACGATTCGGCACCGACCGCACTCTTCATCACGGCGTTTCCCCTTCCGAGATCGGACACGTGATGGTGGGTCGGGTCGTCCGGGACGCGGAAGCACCGCCGCTTGACCCCTCCCCCCACGCGTCCCACCTGCGACCCCGAGGGCGCGACGTTCCACGTCATCCGAGGATTCCCGATGATCGATCTCCATTACTGGCCGACCCCGAACGGTCACAAGGTGACGCTGTTCCTGGAGGAGGCGGGCCTCGCCTACGCGATCAAGCCGGTGAACATCGGCAAGGGCGAGCAGTTCGATCCCGCCTTCCTGAAGATCGCCCCGAACAACCGCATGCCGGCGATCGTCGACCATGAACCCGCCGGCGGGGGCGAACCGATCGCGCTGTTCGAGTCGGGCGCGATCCTGCTCTACCTCGCCGAGAAGACCGGCCGCTTCCTGCCCGCTGACCTCCGCGGCCGCGCAGGAGGCGCTGCAATGGCTGTTCTGGCAGATGGGCGGCCTCGGGCCGATGCTCGGCCAGAACCACCACTTCTCGCAATACGCGCCCGAGAAGATCCCCTACGCCATCGACCGCTACGTCAACGAGACCAACCGGCTCTACGGCGTGCTCGACCGGCGGCTCGCCGACCGGGAGTTCGTCGCCGGCGATTACGGCATCGCCGACATGGCGGCCTATCCCTGGATCGTCCCGTGGGCAGAAGCAGGGCCAGAACCTCGACGACCACCCGAACCTCAAGCGCTGGTTCCAGGCGATCGCCGAGCGCCCCGGCACCAAGGCGGCCTATGCGCGGGCGCCGGAGGTCAACCCGGATTTCGGGAAGACCATGAGCGAGGACGCCAAGAAGGTGATGTTCGGGCAGACCGCCGGGAATACGAAGCGGTGAGCCGGCGGATCTTTCCCTCTCACAGCTGAGGCGGCCGAATCCACAGGACGTGCGAACCCGTTTCCCACGCCCTCCCCTGTCGTTCCGGGGCTGCAGCAGCGCCCGGAATCCGGAACCTCAGGTCGTGCTCCAGACTGCGCCGTCGGCGGCTCCGGATTGCACGCCTCCGGCGCGGCCCTTCGGGTCCGGGCTCGCCTCCGGCGCCCCGGAATGACGGTGCGGGCTATCGCGGTGCTCCGGAGACGCGTCGCGATAGCCCCCCGCGAAGGAAGGGCTGCGCGTCACCGTCTCAAACCATCCAACGGCACCGGCGCCGCATGCGGCCGGGTCGCCAGCATCCCGTCGATCAGCGCGAGCACTTCGGCCCGCCCGCAATTGGCGGCCGGCTCGAACGGGGTCCAGGTCTGGGTGAAGTCGAGGCGGGCGAAGACATCGCGGTAGTGGCGCAGCTCGTTGGTGGTCAGCGGCACGCCGCGGACGAACGCCTTGTGCGCCGAGATCGTCGTCGGCGCGGCGGAAGTCGGCGGGGTCGAGTTCGAACTTCAACGCGTCGCCGCAGAAGCAGATCTTTCGCTGCCGGTCGAACAGCACAGCGTGGCCGTCGAAATGGCCGGCCGTCCGGTGGAGTTCGAGGCCCGGGCAGGGGCTCCAGGAAAGTCGTCGTAGGGCCAGGAGACCTGAAGCGCCGCGCTCCAGGTGAAGTCGGCGGCCGGCAGGCAGAGTTCCGGGTCGAACCGGTCCTGCAGCTGCACCAGGGCGCCGTAGGCATGCGGGTGCGAGGATGAGAGCACCTGCATGCCCCCGAGCGCGGCGATATGGTCGAGGGCGGCCTCGCTGAAGACCGGACAGCCCTCGAAGCCCATGTTCCCGGCGTCCGTGCAGACGAGGTAGCTCGACGGGCCGATGCCGGAGACCGGCTCGTTCCAGAACCGCCAGACGCCCGGCTCCAGCTCCTGCCAGTGGCAGGGGAAGCGCTCCTGCGCCTCGGCCTTCGTCCAGAACCGCCAGCCGTCCTGCGGGACCACGTGGCGGGCATCGAGGCACATCGGGCAGGCGGGCGGCGTCGTGAAATGCCGCTGCCAGAAGCCGCAATTGTCGCAGACGTAGGCCGGCAGATCGAGGGCGCCGGCAAAGGGCAGGTAACCGGGCACGCGTCGCCTCGCTCAGTCGGGTTTTTCGGTACCGGGCTCCTATCAGGCCAGACGCCTGAACGGGAGCCCGTCAGAGCCGAGGCAGCAGGCGACGGGGGCCGCGCGCGAGGGCCACGGCACCGGCAAGCCCCCGCGAGGGCGACGCCCGCGAGCCCGGCCATGAGCAGGTCGCGCTCGCGGCTGGTCCAGAACTCGGTGCGGGTGCGCTTGGTCCGCGCGGTGAATCGGCCGTCGATGCCCGACATCGCCCGGCACCGGCGCGTCGAGGTTGCCGGCGCGATCGGGCAGGTCCTCGTCGGTCATCTGCTGCGGCCACATCGCGGCGGCCTTCTTGTCGGCATAGCCCGGCACCAGGGCTTGGGCTGCCGCCATCATCAGCGCCGTGCGCCCGACCCAGACCTCGCGGCGCGGGTGCTCCACCGCATAGAGGATCGCCTCGGCGCAGAGCCGCGGGTCGAAGACCGGATCGGGGGCGTTCTGGCCGTGGCCGGTGCGGTTGCGCGCCCAGCCGAACTGCGGCGTGTTGACCGCCGGCAGGTAGATCACGCTCAGCGAGACATCGATCTTGTCATGGATCAGTTCGCAGCGCAGCGAATCGGTGAAGCCGGAGACGGCGAACTTCGCCGCGCAATAGGGCGCCTGGAGCGGCGCCGCGCGAAAGCCCAGCCCCGACGAGACCTGGATGATCGCACCGCGGTTGCGCGGCTTCATGTGCCGGAGCGCCGCGAGCGTCCCGTAGACCTGGCTGAGATAGGTCGTGTCGGTGACGCGCCGGTACTCGGCCGGCGTGATCCGGTCGGCCGGGTTCACCACCGTCGACATGGCGTTGTTGACCCAGGCGCGGATCGGGCCGAGTTCGGCCTCGATCCGACCGGCTGCGGCATCGACCGCGTCCGCGTCCGCGACGTCCGCCGAGATCGCCAGGACCGGGCGGCCGTAGGCGGCCAGAGCCTTCTCGGTGGAGCGGAGGCGCCCCTCGTCGCGGGCGATCACCGCCACCGACCAGCCGCGGGCGGCGAAGAGATGGGCGGTCGCGAGACCGATCCCGGCGGTCCCTCCGGTGACGACTGCGACCCGTGCCATGCGCGCGTTTTCCCCGATTGCTGCACGGCAACAAGCGGCGGCGCCCTGAAACGGTTGCGGCCCGCCGGGCGTGCCCAATGGACACGCCCGGCGGGCCGCGATCGGTCGGTCCGTGCGGCGTCAGGCGTGCGCGGGCGCAGCGCCGTGGTGGTCGCCGTCGTCGTCGGCCTTCTTGCCGCGCTTCTTCCGATCCAGATCACGATGTTGCGGATCATCACGTAGAAGACCGGGGTGAGGAACAGGCCGAAGAAGGTCGCGCCGATCATCCCGAAGAACACCGCGGTGCCGAGCGCCTGGCGCATCTCGGCGCCGGGGCCGGTGGCGATCACCAGCGGCAGCACGCCGAGGATGAAGGCGAAGGCGGTCATCAGGATCGGGCGCAGGCGCAGGCGGCAGGCCTGGACGGCGGCGGCCACCGGGCCCCTTGTGCTCCGCCTCCTCGATGTCGTGCGCGAACTCGACGATCAGGATGGCGTTCTTGGCGGCCAGGCCGATCAGCACGATCAGGCCGATCTGGGTGAGGATGTTGTTGTCCTGCCCTCGGAACTGCACGCCCGCGAGCGCGGCGAGCACCCCGGTGGGCACCACCATCAGGATCGAGAGCGGCAACGCCCAGGATTCGTACTGCGCGGCGAGCACGAGGAACACGAGCAGGATGCCGAGCGCGAAGACGTAGACCGCCGTGTTGCCGGTGGCCTTCTGCTGGTAGGCGATCTCGGTCCAGTCGTAGGAATAGCCCTCCGGCAGCGCCTTGGCGGCGATCTCCTCCATGGCGGTGAGCGCCTGACCCGTCGAGACGCCGGGCTTGGCCACGCCCTGGACCGGCACCGAGTAGTACAGGTTGAACCGCTGCACGATCTGCGGACCCGAGACGGTGCGGACGGAGGCGAGCGTCCCCAGCGGCACCAGGGCGCCGGTGGAGGAGCGGACCTTGATCTGCGAGATGTCCTGCAGCGAGGTGCGGTAGGCGGCGTCCGACTGCAGGCGCACCTGATAGATGCGGCCGAGGGTGTTGAAGTCGTTGACGTAGGCGCCGCCGAGATCGGCCTGCACCGAGGCGAAGACGTTGGCGAGCGGCACGTTCAGCATCCGCGCGATGGTGCGGTCGATGTCGAGGTAGAGCTGCGGCGTGTCGTTGCCGAAGGTGGTGAACACCCGCTGCACGTCGGGGCTCTGGTTGGCCTGCGCCGATCACCTCGCCGGCCGCCGCCAGCAGCGGCCCCGGTCGCCGACGATTGCCGGCTCTCGATCTGCATCTTGAAGCCGCCGCCGTTGCCCAGCCCCCGGACGGGGGGCGGCGGGATGACGATGACCCGCGCCTCCTGGATGTCGGCGGTGGCCTTGAGCACGTCGCCGGTGATCACCGCGGCGCTGCGGCCGAGCTTCGCCCGCTCCTTGGCGCCCGACAGCGTGATGAACATCACGCCCGAGTTGGTGGTGTTGGTGAAGGTCGCGCCGTCGAAGCCGGCGATGATGACGGTGTTGGTGACGCCGTCGATCTTGCGCGCCGCCTCGGCTGCGCGGTTGACCACGGCGGTGGTGCGATCGAGCGAGGCGCCGGCCGGCAACTGGACGACGCCGATGAGGTAGCCCTGGTCCTGGTCCGGGATGAAGCCCGTCGGCGTCGTCTGCACGAGGTGGATCGTGCCGAAGATGACGAAGCCGTAGAACACCATCACCGCGACGATGCCGATCGCATAGGCCGTCAGCCCGTGCACCACGCGGGAATAGCCGTGCGAGAGCTTGTCGAAGCCGCGGTTGAACAGGTTGGCCGCCCACGCGATGAAGCGCGTGAGGAAGAACTTCGGCTCCTTGCGCGCGTGATGGGGCACGAGCAGGATCTTGCAGAGCGCCGGCGACAGGGTCAGCGAGTTGAAGGCCGAGATGATCGTCGAGGCGGCGATGGTCAGCGCGAACTGCTTGTAGAACTGGCCCGAGATGCCGGGAATGAACGCGGTGGGGATGAACACCGCGGCCAGCACCAGGGCGATGGCGACCACCGCCGAGCCGACCTCGTCCATGGTCTTGTGGGCGGCCTCGCCCGGCGAGAGCCCCTCCTCCATGTTGCGTTCGACGTTTTCCACCACGACGATCGCGTCGTCGACGACGATGCCGATGGCGAGCACGAGCCCGAACAGGGTGAGGTTGTTCAGCGAGAAGCCGAAGGCCGCCATCGCCGCGAAGGTGCCGACGAGCGACACGGGAATCGCGATCACCGGGATCAGCGCCGTGCGCCAGCTCTGGAGGAAGACCAGGATCACGATCACCACGAGGCCGACCGCCTCGAACAGGGTCTTGTAGACCTCCTGGATCGATTCCTCGATGAACTCGGTCGGGTTGTAGGCGATGCGGTACTCGACGTCGGGCGGGAAGTTCTTCTTGAGGTTCTCCATCACCTTCTTGACGGAGGCTGCCGCCTCCAGCGCGTTGGTGCCGGGACGCTGGAACGCGCCGATGCCCACCGCCGGCGTGGCGTTCAGGAAGGAGTTCGTCGTGTAGTCCTTCTGGCCCATCTCGGCGCGGGCCACGTCCTTGATGCGGACGAGACGGCCGTTCGAGGCCTTGATGATGACCTCGGCGAACTCCTCCGGGGTCTGGAAACGCCCCTGCGACTGCACAACGAGCTGGAACGCCTCGCCGGTCTGAGCCGGAGGCGAGTTCAGGGCGCCGGCGGCGACCTGCACGTTCTGCTCCTGCAAGGCCGCGGTGACGTCGGTGGTGGAGAGGCCGTAGGCGGCGAGCTTGTTCGGGTCGAGCCAGATGCGCTCGGCGTACTCGTTGCCGCCGAAGATCGTGATGTCGCCGACGCCGTCGAGGCGCAGCATCTCGTCGCGGATGTTGAGGTAGATGTAATTGGCCAGGTAATTCTGGTCGTAGGTCTTGTTCGGCGAGAGCAGGTGCACGACCAGCATCAGGTCGGGCGAGGCCTTGCGCACGGTGACGCCGAGGTTGCGCACGTCCGGCGGCAGGCGCGGCTGGGCCACCGAAAGCCGGTTCTGCACCAGCACGTTGGCGATATCGAGGTTGGTGCCGACCTTGAAGGTGACCGTCAGCAGCATGTTGCCGTCGTTGGTCGACAACGACGTCATGTAGAGCATGTTGTCGACGCCGTTGACCTCCTGCTCGATCGGCGTCGCGATGGTGGCGGCCACCGTCTCGGCGTTGGCGCCGGGGAAGCTGGCGCGCACGGTCACGGTCGGCGGCACGATCTCGGGGTACTGCGAGACCGGCAGGCCCTCGTAGGCGACGAAGCCGAGCAGCAGGAAGATGATCGACGTCACCGACGCGAAGATCGGCCGATCGACGAAGAAGTGGGCAAAACGCATCGGTCAAACCTCTCGGCCGCGCGCCCCCTGTGGGAGCCGGCGGCCTGCGTCGTCGATGGCGCCGCACCGGAGGGATCCGAAGCGGCGAGCAGTTCGGGACCGCGGACGGTCCTTAAGTCTTGCTCGGCGGCAGCGTGGTCGATTCCGGCGTGACCTTGCCGCCGGGGCGGACGCGGGAGGTGCCGTTGACGACGATGGTCTCGTCGCCCTTCAGGCCCTCGCGGACCACCCGGTAGCCATCGACCTTGGGCCCGAGCTTGACGTCCTTGGCGGCCACCGCGTTGTCCTCGCCGACCACGTAGACGACGCGCTTGTCCTGGTTGGCCGCGACCGCCTCGTCCGGGATCAGGATGCCCTGGAAGGGCTTGGTCGCGGGCATCGAGACGATGCCGAACAGGCCCGGGCTTGATGAAGCCGTCGCCGTTCTCCACCGTGGCGCGCAGCAGGATCGTGCCGGTGGAATTGTCGACGCGGTTGTCGACGAAGTCGAGGGTGCCCTTGCGGGTCGGCTTGGCCTCGCCCGTGAGCGCGATCAGGATCGGGACGCCCTTGCCGCGCTGGGTCTGGCCCATGCCGATGCCGAGCGCCCCCTGGTATTTCAGGAACGACTTCTCGTCGACGGTGAAGGAGAAGTAGATCGGATCCAGCGAGACGATCGTCGTCAGCATCGTCTGGTCGGTGATGACGATGTTGCCCTCGGTGACGAGGCGCTGGCTGATCCGCCCGTTGATCGGCGACTTCACTTCCGAGAAGTCGTAGTTGAGCTGAGCGTTGCGCAGCGCCGCCTCGGCGCTGTCGACGTCGGCCTGCGCGGTCTGCGAGGCCTGACGGCGCTGGTCGGTGACCTGCTCCGAGATGTTGCCGCCCTTGGACAGGGTCTGCGCGCGCTCCAGGTCGGTCTGGCTGAACGAGAGCCTGGCCTTGGCCGAGGTGAGCGAGGCCTGCGCCTGCTCCAAGGCCGCCTTGTAGGGGCGGCGGTCGATGACGAAGAGCACGTCGCCCTTCTTCACCGTGGCGCCGTCCTGGAAGTTGATCTTCTCGAGGTAGCCGGTGACGCGGGCGCGGACCTCGACGAACTCGATCGGGTCGAAGCGGCCGGTGTACTGGTCCTGCTCGACGATCTCGCGGACGACCGGCTTGGCGACGGTGACCTTCGGCGGCGGGCCGCCCGGCGCCTGGGCGGAGGCCTGCGGCGCGCCGAGCGCAGCGGTGATGACGATGAGGCTGGCGAGCCGGCGCATGCGCATACGTTAAATCCTTGCCGCCCCGGCGGTAATCCGTTCACACGGAAGGGATCGTGCGCGGGCGCACATCGCGACACGCGAGAGAAACACGGCCGTGCCGCGCGGCCAGCCGTCGACGGCGCAACTATTCAATCGCTTCACCGGCAGCGGACCAATCGCGAAACCCGCCCTTGTAGTGCTCTTCGAGGCCGAGGCCCGTCGCCTGCATCGCATTCAGCGCGTGGATCGAGCGGACGCCCGAGCCGCAGGAGAAGACCGGCCGGCGCCCGTCGGCCTTGATCAGATCGACGACCGCCGCAGGATCGAAGGACGAGAGCGGATGCAGCACCGCGCCGGGGATGTGGCCGTTCTCGAATTCGTGCGCCTCGCGCACGTCGATGACCAGCATCGACCCGTCGGCGAGGCCGTGCTTGATCGCATCGCGGTCGAGGTCGACGACTGGCATCGATGGGTTTCCCGAATGAGACGCCGTCGCCCGCGCGCGGGCCCCTACGGCTGACGCTTTTCCTTATTCGTCAGCCGAGCGCGGCGCAACATAAGCTTGTTTGTCAGAGGGCGGACAGCAGGGCGTCCACCCGGTCGAAATGCGCCGCCCAGGTCGGCTGGGCATAGCCGTCGAGCCGTGCGGCGAGCTTTTCATGCAGGTCGGAGCCGGGCCGGCTCAATGCGTCGACCGTCCGCATCCAGCCGAGGCCGTCGAGGGGATCGAGAAACTCCGCGAAGCCTCGGGCGATCTCGCGATGCACCGCGATGTCGGAGGCGACCACCGGCACGCCGGAGGCCGCGGCCTCGACGATCGGGATGCCGTAGCCTTCGGTGAAGGACGGCATCAGCAGGGCGGTGCAGCTGCGCGTCAACGCGGCCAGCCCATGGGTCGACAGACCCGAGACCTCGACGACGTGGGGCGCGGATCGCGGGCGCAGCGCTCCAGCATGTCGATGATGTTCTCCGCCTCCCAGCCGCGGCGCCCGACCAGCACGAGGCGGGGCGTATCCGGCCCGTGGCGCTCGGCCAGATCCCGCCAGAGGTGGAGCAGGGCCAAGTGATTCTTGCGCGGCTCGATGGTGCCGCAGACGAGGAAGGTCGGCCGGTCGGGGGTGAAGCGGGGCCCATCGCGTCCGAAGGCCGGCTCGACGCCGAGATGCCCGACGGTGAGCGGCGGCCGGCCGAAGCCTTCGGCGGAAAGATGCCGGAGCGTGCGCTCGCCCGTGTCCGTCGAGTTCACGACGATCGCCGCCGCGTGCCGGCCGATCGTCCGCATCCGGACCGCATGGCGCTCGGCCTCGCCGGGCCTTCCGTATTCGGGATGGGTGATCGGGATCAGGTCGTGGACGAAGAACACCGGGCCGCACGTCGGTGCGGGTGTAGAGCCAGTCGAACCGCTCCGGCTTGTCGAGGCGCAGGTGCGAGGTGTGGAGGTAGAGGCTGCCCGCCGGCAGGGCGGCGATGGGCGCCGCGCGCAGGATGCCGAGGACCGTCTCGGCCTGGATGCGCCGCCGCCGCATCGCGCCGGATCGCGCCGGGTTGCCGCGAGCCACGGTCTCCGCCGGCCTATCGGTGAGCCTCGCCTCCAGCCGGCGATAGACCGGGTCGGATTCGGCCGCCACGTCCTCGGTCCAGCCGGCGACGACCGCATCGACGATGCGCAGGGCCTGCGCCCGGTCGAGCACGCGCGGGCCGAACGCGGTCGAGACGAGGCCGAAGCGCGCGCCCGCACCGTCGAGCACATGCCGCGCGTAGGCGAGATCGACCCGGTCGATGCCCGAGGGGCTGGCGTGGCGCAGGCGCGTGACGAGGCGGGTGAGGTCGAAGGCGATCGGCCGGGTCATGATGCTCCGCTGGGCCGTCCGCGGCCGTGGCGGGTTCTAGGCGCATGGGGGGCCGGGGGCCAGCGGAGAGGGATCCGCCGACGAAAGCTTTTCGGTGCCGCCGATCGTTCGCGCCGCAGCCCGATCGTCAGGCGATCTTTTCCTTCACGCTTTGGCCGGGTCTGCCGTCGCCCTCCGAGTCCGCGCGACCCTCGGACAGCGGCAGGAGCCCCCTTTGCCAGGGCCTCGCCCATCCGCGTCTGCCAGCCCCGTCCGGTCGCCTTGTAGCTGGCGATCACATCGGGCTCGACGCGCAGGGGTCAGGTTGACCTTCGCATCGGGGCGCTTGGGCCGTCCGCGTCCACGCTTCGGCAGCAGATCGAAGATTTCCGCGATCTCGCGCGCCGGTCGAAGTTCGGCGATCTCGGCTTCCGTCAGATCAGGATTGTCGGAAACCGCCTCCCCAGTCCGCCTGCGAATAGGCCGGGGCAGCGCGCTCAGACTTCGGCGAGATGTCGGTCATAGGCGGCCCTTTCCTTCGGGTTGGCGGTGCGCAGACTCACGAGATCGAGCGCTTCGGCACCCAGCGGTGATACGACGACGGCGACGACGCGCTGACTGTTCCAGTCGCCGATCAGCACGAAACGAGCACGGCCGGTGCGACTGGGACGGGTCGCGCGGATCAGCGCGGTCTCACCGTCAAAGCAGGTGTCGAAATCGGCGAAATCATAGCCGTGCTTCGCGAGGTTAGCCTGCCGCTTCGGTTCATCCCACGTCGCCACCACAAATTATTTGTAGGGGCGCTTAATGAGCGAAACAAGGTCCTATCCGCTATTAGAAACGGTGTCGTGACCAATCTCTCCCTGGAGTTCCGGGAGGTTGTCCATGCGGCTGGGCGGCACTTCGATCATCGAGGACGCCGTCAAGAAGTCTGGCCTTGGAGATGGATTCGAGCCGATCCGCGCGGACAACCTCAGTCGAGGCCTTCAGACCGCAACGCCCGCCGGATGATCTTGCCCGTGGTGGTCATCGGCAGGGCTGTCGCGAAACGCGATCTCGCGCGGGTATTCGTGGGCGGACAGCCGCGTGCGAACGAAGGCCTGGATCTCCGCGGCCAGCGCCTCCGAGGCCGTGAAGCCGTCGCGCAGGACGAGATAGGCCTTCACGATCTCGGTGCGGAGCGGATCGGGCTTGCCGACGGCGGCGGCGAGCGCCACGGCCGGGTGGGCGCAGAGGCAATCCTCGATCTCCACCGGGCCGATGCGGTAGGCGGCCGAGGTGATGAGGTCGTCGTCGCGGCCGACGAAATGGACGTAGCCGTCGGCGTCGCGCCTTGCCTGGTCGCCGGTGAGCATCCAGTCGCCGCGGAACTTCCGCTCCGTCGCCTCGGGCTGGTTCCAGTACCGCAGGAACATCACCGGGTCGGGCCGGGCGACGCAGATCTCGCCGGGCTCGTCGATGTCGGCTTCCGCTACCGTCGGGTCGCAGGATCGCGACGCGGTGGCCGGGCACCGGCTTGCCGGTGGAGCCGGCGCGGGCGATCCCCGGCCTCGGTCGAGGCGGCGAGCACGAGGTTGCACTCGGTCTGGCCGTAGGCCTCGCCGATGGTCAGCCCCAGCGCCTCGCGGGCCCAGGCGATAGGTGTCGGCCCCGAGCGATTCGCCCGCCGAGGCGATGTTGCGCAAGGACGAGAGGTCGTAGCGGGCGCGGGATTCTCGACCGTGCGCAGCATCCGCAGCGCGGTCGGCGCCAGGAAGGCGTTGGTGATCCGCAAGCGTTCGATCAGGCGGAAGGCGGCGTCGGCCTCGAAGCGGGCGGCGCGCGCCACCACCGGCACGCCGTGGCGGAGCGAGGGCATCAGCACGTTGAGCAGGCCGCCGGCCCAGGCCCAGTCGGAGGGCGTCCACATCAGGGCGCGGCCCCTGCGGCGGGAAAGGCGTGCATCCGGTCGAAGCCCGGCAGGTGGCCGAGCAGTACCCGGTGCCCGTGCAGCGCGCCCTTGGCCTGGCCCCGTGGTGCCCGAGGTGTAGATCATCAGCGCCGGATCGTCGGGGCCGGTGTCGCAGGGCCGTGAAGTCGGGCGCGGCGGCAGCGATCAGGTCGGCGAGACCGAGGGCGTCGCCGTCGGTACCGTCGGTCGAGACCAGCAATGCGAGATCGGGAAGCTGCGCGCGGATCGGCGCGAGCTTGGCGAGCCCCGGCGGCGTCGGTGATGCAGGCCCGCGCGCCCGAATCGGAAAGCCGGTAGGCGAGCGCATCCGGCCCGAACAGGCCGGCGAGCGGCAGGGCGATGGCGCCGAGCTTGTAGGCGGCCGCATGCGCCACCATCACGGCGGCCGATTGCGGCAGCAGCACCGCGACGCGGTCGCCGGGGCGGATGCCCCGGGCGGCGAGCGCCCCGGCGAGCCGGTTCGAATCGGAGCGCAGCCGCCCGAACGTCACGGTCTCGACCGTCCCGTCGGCGGCGACCTCGACGATCGCCGGGCGTTCGGGCTCGGAGAGGCCCCAGCCGTCGCAGACGTCGACGCCGATATTGTACCGCGCCGGGATCTCCCAGCGGAACGCCGGCTCCGGCGCGGTCACGGGCCTTACTCCGCCCTTGGCGGGGAAGCCCCCGGCGAAGACGAAATCGGTGATCGGGCGGCGGCCGTTCGGGGAGCCTCCTTGGCGCGCTGCTCGTCGTCGAGATCGGCGGCCGGCACGGCGCGGCCGATGCCGTAGGCCGCCTCGATGGTATGGTGCTCGGGCACGTTCAGAACGCCCGGCGCCCGGCCGCGGTCGAACCCGCCCATGCCGTGGGACGTGCCAGCCCTGGCGCGTTCGCCTGGAGCTGGAGGGCGAGCGAGGCCGCACCGGCATCGCAGCGAATGGCTCGCCGAGGGCTTCAGCTCCTCGCCGACCTTCATCCGCTGGTTCGAGACGAGAAACACCAGGGCACCGGTGTCCTTGGCCCATTTCTGGTTGCCGGGCACGAGCAGGCCGAGGAACGTCTCCCAGTTCGCGTCGTCGCGCAGCGCATAGAGGAAGCGCCAGGGCTGGGAATTGTAGGAGGACGGCGACCAGCGCGCCGCCTCGAACATCCGCATCAGCTCCGCCTCGGGCACGGCCTCGCCGGTGAACAGGCGGGGGCGAGTGGCGGTCGAGGAAGATCGGCGCGATGGCGTGGTCGGGCCGGCGCGGGTTGTCTGCGGTCACGGTCGTGCTCTCCGGATGGTGCGGTGCCCGTTTGCACGACGGGCGGGGCGAACCGCAAGACGCGGCTACCGCCGACCCGACAAGCCGCCCATCCGTGCGAGCCGGCCCTGCTCCACGTGCCAGCGTGCCTCGGCGACCGCCATCGCGAGATGACGGATGCGCCAGCGCCGCCACAGGCCGATCACCCGGTTGCCGGGGAGCCGCGCCTCGTGGCGGTGCAGACGTGCCAGGAGACCGGGAAGACAGGAGGCGGCCGCCTCGCCCGTGGCGATCTCCATCGCCCGAAGTTTTTCGGCAAGCCCGGTCCTGTAATCCTCCATCCCGCCCTCCGCACCGTCGGATCCGGCGATCCTGCGCCGGCCCGGCGTCGCGGAACACGCGGCACGGAGGCGCGGGCCGGCCTCCCGCCGCCTAGGTCAGCGGTCGTTCTCGGTGGTGAGCGCGTCGAGGCGGGTGCCCTCCCCGCCGCCGCCCTTCGGATCGAGGCGGACACCGGCCGCATCGCCCTCGGTGAAGATCGCACCGGCCGCCATCAGCGCGCTGCGCAGGACTTCGACCTGGCCGGAGGGCGGATCGTTGTAGCCGCCCTCGAACTCGCGAACGAAGGCGGCGTCGAGCCCGGCCTTGTCGGCGAGCTCCGCTTCCGACCATCCGAGCAGCCCTCTCGCGCCGCGCGACTGCGCCGGGCTCATCGGCTGGCCTGCCGCATTGCTCTGCCCGCCCTCGTCAGATCCCGCCAAACCGAACTCTCCTCAGATCCACGCCCGTGATGCGGGACAACGGAATGGAACGCGGATCGTTTCAGCCCGGGGGGCGCGGACGCGCGAACTTCGCATGGGGATGCACGGAAATGCGCGCCCGAGCCCGGCTTGACCACAATTGTGCTGAAATCCTATCGCATTGGCGCTTCCGCGCACCGCTTTCGAGATTGGGTAGCGCACCGGAAACGAAGGACGAGGGGCGTACCATGAAACCGATGCTGATCGCCGCTCTGGCCTGCGCCACCGGCGCGCTGGCTCTGACCACCGCCACCGAGTCGATGGCCCAGGGCATCAGCGGCTTCGGCAAGGGCGCCCGCCGCCCCGGCGGCGAGGAGAAGAAAGAGCAGTACATCCCGGCGGCCAAGCAGAACGAGAAGGTGTTTCCGCTCGATTCGACCTGGACCGCCGTGAGCATCAACGGCAAGAGCTTCGACGGCAACGACCGGCCGAGCTTCATCATCGACAAGCAGTACCGCGCCCGCGGCTACGGCGGCTGCAACACGTTTGCCGCCACCGCCTTCCCGCTGAAGGAACAGCACCTCGCGGTCGGGCCCGCTCGCGCTCACCAAGAAGGCCTGCGACAAGGGCCTGCAGGCGGCCGAGCAGGCCTATTTCGTGGCGCTCCGCACCGCCGCGCAGTGGGACATGGTCGGCTCGCAGCTCGTCCTGAAGAGCCCCAACGGCGAACTGAAGTTCGACCGCGCCCTTTAAGGGACCCCGTTGACCACGCTCCGAGACGCCGGGGCCGGATTCATCCGGCCTTGAGAGGCCCCGGCGCCTTCTCCGATCCGGTTCACCGGTGGAGAGGCGGATGGCACGGATCGGATTCGGCACTGCGGCAGCCCTTCGCGCAGGCACCGTCGAGGCCTCGCGCTACGTCGCACCGCGGAGCCTTCATCCCGGCGCCCTCTGGCTCGCCGCCGCCGCACCGCTGCTCGCGATCCTCATGTTGATCGGTGCACGCTGAGCCCCAGGCAAAGCCTGCTCCCGCGCACCGTCGCAACGAACGGATCCTTCCCTCATATGCCCCGCAGGCAGATGATCCTTCCGCACGGCCATGATGCCGGGTGCCGGGAGAGAAAACGACCGCTGCATCCGGCACTTGGCCCGATTGCTCCGGCCCGCCGCACGCGATATCCCGGCTCCCGACACGCCCGGCTTCGCCCCTCGCGAGGGACGTCGCCGTGCCTCACCGTCCGACCCGGAGACGTTTCAAGATGGCGCAGACCCGCTGAACCCCAAGCCCGCAAGGCCCGGCCACGGCCGGGTCTACGGCTCGATCACCGAGACCATCGGCAACACGCCGCTCGTCCGCCTCAACCGGCTGCCGCAGGAGCGCGGCGTCGAGGCCGAGATCCTGCTCAAGCTCGAGTTCTTCAACCCGATCGCCAGCGTGAAGGACCGCATCGGCGTCAACATGATCGACGCGCTGGAGGCCTCGGGCAAGCTCAAGCCCGGCGGCACCCTGGTCGAGCCGACCTCCGGCAACACCGGCATCGCGCTCGCCTTCGTGGCGGCCGCCCGCGGCTACCGCCTGATCCTGGTGATGCCCGAGACGATGTCGATCGAGCGCCGCAAGATGCTGGCCTTCCTCGGCGCCGAACTCGCGCTGACCCCCGGCCCGCAGGGCATGAAGGGCGCGATCGCCAAGGCCGAGGAGCTGCTGGCCGAGATCCCCGGCTCGGTGATGCCGCAGCAATTCTCGAACCCGGCCAACCCCGAGATCCACCGCAAGACCACGGCGGAAGAGATCTGGAACGACACGGACGGCCAGCTCGACGCCTTCGTGGCGGGCGTCGGCACCGGCGGCACCATCACCGGCGTCGGCTCGGTGCTGAAGCCCCGCCTGCCGAACCTCAAGGTCTTCGCGGTGGAGCCGACCGATTCGCCGGTCATCTCCGGCGGCCAGCCCGGGCCCGCACAAGATCCAGGGCATCGGCGCCGGCTTCATCCCGGACAACCTCGACCGCGCCATCGTCGACGGGCGTGATCACCGTCTCGAATCAGCAGGCCTTCGACACCGCCCGCGAGCTGGCCCGCCTGGAGGGCATCCCCGGCGGCATTTCCACCGGCGGCAACGTCGCGGCGGCGCTCGAACTCGCGAGCCGGCCGGAGTTCAAGGGCAAGCGCATCGTCACCGTCGCGTGCTCGTTTCGCCGAGCGCTACATCTCGTCGGCCCTGTTCGAGGGCATCGGCTGACGCACCACGAATGTGGCGTCGGGCGGCAGCCCGGCGTCACACAAAATACAGGATCGGCCGTCATCCCACGGCAACCGCCCGTTAACGACGACGTCGCAACCATCGTCGCCGGGCTGATTGCAGAACGGGGCTGACGGATGACCTTCGACGACGCGCGCGACGATTTCTCCCGCCTGCATCGCATCTTCAGCTTCCACCTCGGCGTGGCGGTCGGGCTGTCCTGGCTCACGACGCTCTACGCCGCCTGCTACGCACCCTGGGTGCGCAACATCCGCGCGATCCTCGATCCGGCCGCCGGCCTCGATCACATCGAGAGCACGGTCTCCTACCTCTTCGTGATGCCCGGCGCTGCTGACGCTGGCCTGGGATCTCGCTGGTCTTCGGCCGCGAGGTCATCCGCCGCTCGCAGACCCTGCCGAACGTCGCCGTCGAGTTCGCGGTCGCCGCGCTGGTGGCATTCGGGGTGTTCTACCTGTCGATCGACCGGGCCGTGGCGGCGCTCTACGCCGGGCTCTGAGCGGGATCCGCATCCGGTCTTCCTGCCGCGCGCATCCCTCTTCCGAATGTCCGCCCGTCATCGGCCCCTCACCGTCATCCCGGGGCCGCGAATCAGAACCCGGGATCCATAGCCGCCGACCGCACCAGACCTTGCCGCCCCGGCGGCTATGGATTGCACGCCTCCGGCGCGGCCCTTCGGGTCCGGGTTCGCCTGCGGCGCCCCCGGGAAGGACGGCGGGAGGGGCTCGTATCGAGGAGGTTCGTCGGCGCAGCTCTACGGGACCTGCGCGAACAGCGGCTCGAACCGCTTCTTGGCGAGCTTGCCGTGATCGACGGCCTTGGCCGCCTCAAGGTTGTCGAGCTTGGCTCCGACCGTGATCAGGCCGACCATGCCCATCAGGTAGTGCGGCGAGCACTTCACGCCGTAGACGCCTTCCTTGTCGAAGGTGACGACCTCCTCCTTGCCGACGACCGTCTTGAAGGTCGGCACGCCGTCGGGCGCCATGCCCTTGATCAGCTCGACGTTGTGGCCCTTGTCGGTGGGCACGAACTTGATGCTGTCGCCGGGCGCCAGCTTCACGAAGGCGGGGTCGAACACCATCGCGCCGCCGGGCCCGCTGTTGAGCGTCCTCACCGTCACTTCGGCGGCCATCGCACCCGTCGCCGCGCAGAGCGCCATGGCGCCCGCAAGCAATCCCAGCTTCGTCATCCGCTTCCTCGTTGTTTTTCTAATGTACATCGACGTCCGTCGCCGATGCATGGCGCGATAGAGGATTCGAACACCCTTAGGCAAACTGCGTTTTACTTGCGATTTCGAATAACTATAGTCTCATCGATACGACGGATTACCGTGCGGCCCCTGCACGTGTGCGCGAGGCCGGCGCGCCCGCATCGCGCCCTTCCAAATCCGGGTGCCGGCGTGTAGACGCGGGGCCTAACGACAATCCACGCCATCCCTGCCCGGCCCCGGCCTGCCCTTCCTCGGCGCCGCGACGGATCGGGGCTGTGTGTCCGTACAAGGCGTCCGATGCCGAAGCGCACCGATATCTCCTCGATCCTCATCGTCGGTGCGGGGCCGATCATCATCGGGCAGGCGTGCGAGTTCGATTATTCCGGCACCCAGGCGTGCAAGGCGCTCCGCGAGGAGGGCTACCGGATCGTGCTGGTCAACTCGAACCCCGCCACGATCATGACCGACCCGGACATGGCGGATGCCACCTATGTCGAGCCGATCACGCCCGGAGATCGTCGCCAAGATCATCGAGAAGGAGCGCCCCGACGCGATCCTGCCGACCATGGGCGGGCCAGACCGCGCTGAACTGCGCGCTCTCGCTCCAGACGCATGGGCGTGCTGGAGAAGTACGGCGTCCAGATGATCGGCGCGACGGCGGAAGCCATCGACAAGGCCGAGGACCGCCACCTCTTCCGCGACGCGATGACCAAGATCGGGCTCGAGACCCCGAAATCGGAACTCGCCAACGCCTCCGTTCCCAAGAAGGCCGACCGCGACAGGCACGCAGCCGAACTGGCGCGTATCGACGCGCAGTATCCCGAGGGCGCCGAGCGCATCGCGGCCGTCGCCGCCTTCGAGAAATCCTGGCAGTCCGGCGAGGGCGACCGGCGCAAGCGCTACATCGAGCACGCGCTCGGCCAGGCGCTGATCGCGCTCGCCGAGAGTCGGCCTGCCGGCGATCATCCGCCCGTCGCTTCACCATGGGCGGCACCGGCGGCGGCATCGCCTACAACCGGGAGGAATTCCTCGACATCGTCGAGCGCGGCATCGACGCCTCGCCGACCAACGAGGTGCTGATCGAGGAGATCGGTGCTCGGCTGGAAGGAGTACGAGATGGAGGTCGTCCGCGACAAGCGCGGACAACTGCATCATCGTCTGCTCGATCGAGAACATCGACCCGATGGGCGTCCACACCGGCGATTCCATCACCGTCGCGCCGGCGCTGACGCTGACCGACAAGGAATACCAGGTGATGCGCGACGCCTCGCTCGCGGTGCTGCGCGAGATCGGCGTCGAGACCGGCGGCTCGAACGTGCAGTTCGCCATCGACCCGGCCACCGGCCGGATGATCGTCATCGAGATGAACCCGCGCGTCTCGCGCTCCTCGGCGCTGGCCTCGAAGGCCACCGGGCTTCCCGATCGCCAAGGTCGCGGCCAAGCTCGCCGTCGGCTACACCCTCGACGAGATCGCCAACGACATCACCGGCGGCGCGACGCCGGCCTCGTTCGAGCCGACGATCGACTACGTCGTCACCAAGATCCCGCGCTTCGCCTTCGAGAAGTTCCCCGGGCGCCGAGCCGACGCTGACCACCGCGATGAAGTCGGTGGGCGAGGCCATGGCGATCGGCCGCATGCTTCGCCGAGATCGCTGCAGAAGGCCCTGCGCTCGCTGGAGACCGGGCTGACCGGCCTCGACGAGATCGAGATCGAGGGCCTCGGCAAGGGCGACGACCACAACGCGATCAAGGCGGCGCTCGGCACGCCGACGCCGGACCGGCTGCTCAACGTCGCCCAGGCGCTCCGCCTCGGCATCAGCCACGCCGAGGTCCACGCCTCGTGCAAGATCGATCCGTGGTTCCTGGAGCAGCTGCAGGGCATCATCGACCTGGAGAACCGGGTGAAGGCCCACGGCCTGCCGACGACGCCGAGCGCCTTCCGCCAGCTCAAGGCCGCCGGCTTCTCCGACGCGCGGCTCGCCGTGCTCGCCGGCACCGACGAGCAGTCGGTGCGCGACGCGCGCCGGGCGCTGAAGGTCCGCCCGGTCTTCAAGCGCATCGACACCTGCGCCGCCGAGTTCAAGGCGCCCACCGCCTACATGTACTCGACCTACGTCGCGCCCCTTCGCCGGCACGGTGGTCGACGAGGCGCGGCCCGACGGACGCCAGAAGGTCATCATCCTCGGCGGCGGCCCGAACCGGATCGGCCAGGGCATCGAGTTCGACTATTGCTGCTGCCACGCCTGCTACGCGCTGTCGGAGGCCGGCTACGAGACCATCATGGTCAACTGCAACCCGGAGACGGTCTCGACCGACTACGACACCTCGGACCGGCTCTATTTCGAGCCGCTGACCGCAGAGGACGTGCTCGAGATCATCGAGACCGAGCGGCAGACCGGCACGCTCCACGGCGTCATCGTCCAGTTCGGCGGCCAGACCCCGCTGAAGCTCGCCCGCGCGCTCGAGGCCGCCGGCGTGCCGATCCTCGGCACCTCGCCCGGACGCGATCGACCTCGCCGAGGACCGCGACCAGTTCAAGCGGCTGCTCGACAAGCTCGGGATGAAGCAGCCGAAGAACGGCATCGCCTATTCGGTCGAGCAGGGCCGGATGGTCGCCGCCGAACTCGGCCTGCCCTTCGTGGTGCGGCCCGTCCTACGTGCTCGGCGGGCCGCGCCATGGCGATCATCCGCGACGAGACGCAGTTCGCCGACTACCTGCTCGACACCCTGCCGAGCCTGATCCCCGTCGGAGATCAAGGCGCGCTACCCCAACGACAAGACCGGCCAGATCAACACGGTGCTCGGGCAAGAACCCGCTGCTGTTCGACCGCTACCTGTCGGACGCGGTCGAGATCGACGTCGACGCGGTCTGCGACGGCACCGACGTGTTCATCGCCGGCATCATGGAGCACATCGAGGAGGCCGGCATCCATTCCGGCGATTCGGCCTGCTCGCTGCCGCTCGCGCTCGCTCTCGCACGAGACCATCGCCGAGCTGGAGCGCCAGACCAAGGCGATGGCGCTGGCGCTCAAGGTCGGCGGCCTGATGAACGTGCAGTACGCGATCAAGGACGGCGACGATCTACGTGCTGGAGGTGAACCCGCGCGCCTCCCGCACCGTGCCGTTCGTCGCCAAGGTCATCGGCGAGCCGATCGCCAAGATCGCCGCGCGCGTCATGGCCGGCGAGAAGCTGGCCTCCTTCGGCCTCAAGAAGAAGGTGCTGGCCCACATCGCGGTGAAGGAGGCGGTGTTCCCGTTCGCCCGCTTCCCCGGCGTCGACGTGCTGCTCGGGCCGGAGATGCGCTCCACCGGCGAGGTGATCGGGCCTCGACGCCGGCTTCGGCGTCGCCTTCGCCAAGAGCCAGCTCGGCTCGCGGCACCAAGGTGCCGCGCTCCGGCACGGTGTTCGTCTCGGTGCGCGACGGCGACAAGGCCCGCATCCTGCCTTCGATCCGGCTCCTGGCGGAGCTCGGCTTCGCGATCCTGGCGACGGGGGGCACCCAGCGCTACCTCGTGGAGAACGGCGTCGCCTGCGAGCGCGTCAACAAGGTGCTGGAGGGCCGGCCGCACGTGGTCGACTCGATCAAGAACGGCGACATCCAGCTCGTCTTCAACACCACCGAGGGCGCCGGCGCCCTGTCGGACTCGCGCTCGCTGCGCCGGGCGGCCCTCTTGCATAAGGTGCCGTACTACACCACTCTAGCCGGTGCGATGGCTGCGGCCGAGGGGATCCAGGCCTATCTCGAAGGCGATCTCCAGGTCCGCGCCCTGCAGGAATACTTCGCGGCCTGAGTGCAGGTCGCGGCGAAATCTTTCGACCCGGTCGCGGACCTCGCGATTCGGACAGCTTTTCGAGTCTGGCCCGGAGGGCGCGGCATGCCGCGTCCGGCCGGGCCTCTTCATTGTGGCGCGAGACGATGGCGATAGAGAAGGTTCCGATCACGGTACGCGGCTTCGCGGCCATGGAGGAGGAGCTCAAGCAGCGCCAGCAGGTGGAGCGCCCGCGCATCGTCGCCGCGATCTCCGAGGCGCGTGCCCACGGCGATCTGTCGGAGAACGCCGAGTACCACGCCGCCAAGGAGGCGCAGTCCCACAACGAGGGCCGCGTGCTCGAACTGGAGAGCCTGATCGCGCGCGCCGAGATCATCGACGTGACGAAGATGTCCGGCGACAAGATCAAGTTCGGCGCCACCGTGAAGCTCGTCGACGACGATACGGAAGAAGAGAAGACCTACCAGATCGTCGGCGAGCCCGAGGCCGACGTGCATTCCGGCCGCGTCTCGATCACCTCGCCGATCGCGCGGGCGCTGATCGGCAAAGGGCGTCGGCGACAGCGTCGAGGTCACGACGCCGGGCGGCGGCAAGTCCTACGAGGTCGTCGGCGTCCGGTACGGGGGCCTGACGCATGCGGATGTCCCGACGCTGGGTCGCCGGCCTGCTCGGCGTCCTGGGATGGGCGGCGCCGGCTTGCGCCGGTGATTTCCCGAGCCTGCGCGGCGAGCGGTTCTCCGACGTGCGCGTCGACGTGCGCCCGCTGCTGGCGCTCGGGGGCCGGTGCGCAGGCGGAAGCCCTGCGCGCCGACCTCACCGCGGCTCTCAGGAGCCGGTTCGCGGCCCGCATCGGCGGCAGGGGTCCGAGCCTCGTGGTGCTGATCCGCGGGTTCTCGCTCCGCCCCTATGTCGGCAGCGAGCGCGGCCGCGGCTTCGGCGGCGGCGGTACGCAGAACGACTATCTCGACGGCGAAGCGTTGCTGGTCGCCCGCGACGGTGCGGTGCTCGGCCGGCATCCGCAGCTCACCGCGACTCCGTCGAGTTACGGCGGGGCATGGTACGACCCGGATTCCGAGCGCCGCCGCGTGACCGTCATCGCCGACATCTACGCCGATTGGCTCGCCCGCAACCTCCCCCTCGATTGACGTGACCGACAGCCTCGCAACGCAGACCGACTGGGCCGGGCCGGCCCTGGCGCAGGCCAGCGCCTGGATCGTGACCGACGGCAAGGCCGGCGACGAGAACCAGTGCGTCGGCATCGCCGAGACCCTGGGGCTCGTCCTACGAGATCCGGCGCGTGCCCGCCAACGGCCCGTTCGGCTGGACCGCGCCGTGGGGGCCGATCGACCCGCGCGAGGGGCCGTATCGCCGCCGCGGTGCGCTGGCCGGCCCCTATCCCGACATCCTGATCGCCTCGGGCCGCCGCTCGGTGCCGTACATGCGGGCCATGCGGCGCGCCGCGCCCGGCACCTTCACCGCCTTCCTCAAGGATCCGCGCACCGGCAACGACAGCGCCGACTTCATCTGGGTGCCCGACTACGACGACCTGCGCGGCCCCAACGTCTTCACGACGCTGACGGCGCCCCACCTCGTCACCGCCGCCCGGATCGCCGCAGCGCGCGCCCGGCCTGACCCGCGCCTGACGGCGCTCGACGGCCCGCGGGTCGCGGTGCTGATCGGCGGCGACAGCCGGCACCTGAGCTACCGCAAGCTCGACATGCAGCGCCTCGTCGACGACCTGCGCAGGCTGGCCGTCAGCGGCGCCCGGCTGATGGTCACCGTCTCCCGCCGCACACCGGACCCCCTTGCGCGACGCGATCCGCACGCTGGTCTCCGAGACCGGCGGCTTCCTCTGGGACGGGACCGGCGACAACCCCTACGTCGCCATGCTGGCGCTGGCCGATGCCGTGGTCGTCACCTCGGATTCGGCCAACATGGTCAGCGAGGCGGTCTCGACCGGTGCCCCCGTCCTCCTGTTCGACCTGCCGCGCACCTATATCCGTCACCGGCGGATGTTCGCCGGGCTCGCGATGGCGGGCGCGCTGCGGCCCTTCACCGGGCGTTTGGAAGCGCTGGCCTACAAGCCCATCGACGCGACCCCGGTGATCGCCGAGGCGCTCGCGACGCGCTATGCCGCCTTTCGCGCGGCGCACGGGACAGGGGGTGGCACGGTTCGCCCCGCAAAGGACTAGAGGACGCGATGGCCCATACCCATTCCAGGCTGATCATCGTCGGTTCGGGACCGGCCGGCTACACCGCCGCGATCTACGCCGCGCGCGCCATGGTGAAGCCGCTGCTGATCTCCGGCTTCCAGCCCGGCGGCCAGCTGATGATCACCACCGACGTCGAGAACTATCCGGGCTTCGCCGACGCGATCCAGGGGCCGTGGCTGATGGAGCAGATGCGGCTCCAGGCCGAGCATGTCGGCACCACGATCCTGTCCGAATACATCACCAAGGTCGACCTGAAGACGCGGCCGTTCCGGCTCGAGGCGGATTCGGGCGAGACCTATTCAGCTGCGACGCGCTGATCATCGCCACCGGCGCCCAGGCGAAGTGGCTCGGCATCCCTCCGAGGCGAAGTTCCAGGGCGGCGGCGTCTCGGCCTGCGCCACCTGCGACGGCTTCTTCTTCCGCGGCAAGCAGGTGGCGGTGGTCGGCGGCGGCAACACCGCGGTCGAGGAGGCGCTGTATCTCGCCAACCTCGCCTCGAAGGTCACGGTGATCCACCGCCGCGACACGTTCCGCGCCGAGCGCATCCTGCAGGAGCGCCTGTTCAAGCACCCGAACGTCGAGGTGCTGTGGAACCGCGAGATCGACGAGATCTGCGGCACCACGAGCCCGGCGCCGTCCGTCACGCATCTGCGGCTCAAGGATACCCGGACGGGCGAGGCGAGCGAGGTGCCGGTCGACGGCGTGTTCGTGGCGATCGGCCACAAGCCGGCGACCGAGGTGTTCGAGGGCCAGCTCGCCATGCGCCACGGCGGCTATCTCAGCGTGCGCCCCGGCACCGCCGAGACCGAGATTCCCTGGGGTGTTCATAGCGTTCTCTGAACCAGGGAGCCCCTGATGTGTGTGTATTCAAACGCCTCCCCCTCGAACGACAACGGTTGGCCAAGGGTGGCTTTCGAAGCTGCAGCCTAGAGCAAATTCAAACCCCTTCCCTGACCGCGACACATCTAGGCTTCCCATGACCACCCACACGACGAAGGTACTCATCATTGAGCAGGCCCGGCCGGCTACACGGCAGGTATCTATGCGGCCCGCGCCAACATGAAGCCCATGCTGGTGACCGGCATCCAGCCAGGCGGCCAACTCACCATCACAACAGATGTGGAGAACTATCCCGGGTTCGCGACCGCGGTGCAGGGGGCCCGACCTGATGGAGCAAAGATGCGGCTGCAAGCCGAGCACGTCGGAACCAGGAATCGTCTCCCGACACAATCGTATCGGTCGATCTCTCGAAGCGTCCTTTCGTGGCCCAGGGCGACAGCGGGGACACCTACGTCGCCGACACCGCCATAGCGGCTACCGGCGCCCAGGCCCGCTGGCTGGGCATCCCTCCCGAGATGGAGTTCAACAGGGGCCGGCGTGTCAGCTTGCGCGACCTGCGACGGGTTCTTTTACCGTGGCAAGGGAGGTCGTGGTGGTCGGCGGCAGCAACACCGCGGTCGAGGAAGCCTCTACCCTTGCGAACCCTGCCTCGAAGGTCACCGTCGTTCACAGGCGTGACCGGTTCGGGCCGAGCCCATCCTCCAGACAGGCTGTTCGCGAACCCAAAGGTCGAGGTCGTCTGGAACCATGTCGTCGAGAGATCCTCGGACGTCGCGAGCCGGTGAAGGCCGTGACCGGCGTCCGGCTTAGGGATCGCGGTCGGCGGCGGGACCCGCGACATGCCGGCGGACAGGTCCTCGTGGCCATCGGCACGATCCGGCGACCAAGCTCTTCCTGGACCAGCTCGAAACGCTGAGGGCGGCCACATCGGATCGTACCCGGCGACAAAGACAAACGTTGAGGGCGTCTACGCGGCCGGCGATTGCGCGGAGTTCGTGTACCGTCAGGCGGTCGTCGCCGCAGGCATGGGCTGCGTGGCGGCGCTGGAAGCCGAAGAAGTTCCCTGGCCGAGCACTCCTCAAACCCCAAGGTGAGGGCCGAGGAGCTGCGGGAGCCGGAGACTGACTCAGCGCCTACGACTGACGAGGCGAAAGCGTCGCGTCTCGCCATTACGTGCAGCGCTGGCTGCGACGATCCTCCCACTCGATGCCTTCCTGGGTAAGCGTCACGCGGCGGCCGGAAGGGCTGAGGGCTCCGCTCTCGCGCTAGGGTCCGGCGGCTACGCCGCCGAGGGCGGGTCTCCCCGACCTTCCGCGCCTTCGGCTTGTGCAGGTCGGGCGATCCCCCTCCCGCCCCCTCGCCCCTTGCGCCTACCCCGTCCTCGCCGGACGGGCAGGGATGCGATCCTCGCATCTGCCTCTAAGGGGTCGGGCGGCGGGCTTACCGGTGGACAGGTCGAACGCACAGCCGGTGACCTGACGCTCGTGCATCGGCGGCGAGGCGAAGGCCCGGGCGAGATCCTCCCGCGAGCCGACCACGACAGCGGTTTCCTCCGCCCTCGTCAGCGCGGTGCAGACCCAGGTCGGATCGACGTTCGGCGCGTTCAGGAGCGACACTACGACCGCCCGTGCCTGGCTGCCCTGTGCGCGGTGGCAGCTGACTGCGTGGGCGAGTTGCAGGTCGATCAGGTCGCGTTCGCCGAAGGTGAGTTCCTCGCCCTCGAAATCGCAGGTGAGACTTCCTCTTCGGCATCGACGGCCAGAACGCGCCCGAGGCTGCCGTTGCGCAACCCCGCTCGTAGCAATTGCGCAGGAAGGTGACCGGATCGCCGGCGCAGAACTCGTTGCCACCATAGCCACGCAATAGCCTCGCTCTCGCGTTCCGACTCCGATAGGCTCAGGCGCCTCACGTGCGCCCGGGTGCAGCGTTCGTTCAGATCCTGCACCGTCCCGTCTGACCGGGCGCGGCGGTTCACGGCGGACACCACCATGAGGCGCCAAAGCCTCCGCCATGACCTCCGAGGTCGTTGACGACCCGCTCCACGGCCTTGCTGATCCGGCCCTCGCCGGTGGGGAGCAGCGACACGCCGCGCCGTCGGCTCGTACTCGGGCAGCACGGGTACGGAGCAGGTCCGGACCACCCGCGAGACGGCCGGGATGCCGCTGGCATCGGTCTGGCGGTGGACGGTTTCCAGGCGAGAGGTCACGGCGTCCTGGGCGGCGAGCTTGTGGAACACCAGCCCGAACCCGACCGGCGCGAGCTGGAACGCGTCGCCGACCAGGAGAAGGCGACAGCCTTCCGGCATCGCCTCTACGATCCTGTGCATCTGGCCGAGGTCCACCATGGACGCCCTCTGTCGATCACCAGCAGGGTCCTCGCCGTGAGTTCGGGAAGCTCGCGGGCGGGTACGAGGCCGTCGCCCCCGGCCCCGGCGCCACCCCAGTGGGTACGCCCCCTCCGCCCGCTTTCCCAATCCGAGGAGGAGACGATGGATCGTGACCGGCGAACGCGCGGTCGGGCCGACGCGGCCGGTCCCCTCGCCGAGCCGCAGTGCGGCCTCTGCCGGAGAGCGCGGCCATCTGCACGTGACCGCCCAGGGGCCTCCCAAAGATCCACGACCGCCTTGCACGTCGTGGTCTTGCCGGTCCCTCCGCCGCCGGTCAGGCAGGCCAACGGCCGCATAGCGACCTGCAGCACGGCCTCACGCTGCTCGGGGTGCAGCGCGCGGCCGGCGTTCTCGACCATGCCGAGGATGCGTCGGAGATCCCGGGCGTCCGGCGTCGCGAGGCCCCCTTCTCCTTCCCAGCCGACATGCGCCGGAAGCGGGCCAGGACGTCCTCCTCCCATGACGGCGCAACCGGGCGACCTCCATCGGTCGCCCGCGTCGACCAGGGCGCGGTTTCGCAGGCCGATGGACACCACGCGGCCTTCCAGCTCATCCGATGGCTCCAGCCTGAGCTTACGGGCGACGAGGTCGCCCAGGTGCGGCGCTTGCGGATGGCCGTGTCGCCCCGGCCCACAGCGTCCAGCATTACGACGTCGACCGCGCCGAGGATCTCGCGGGCGCGCCGAGCACGTCCCCCCGTCGGACTCCTCGCTCCGGCCCTCGGCACCGGGCGGATCAGACCTCTCGCGCGGTCGACGTCACGTAATGCTGGACGCGCAACTGGGCCGAAGGCTGTGCAACCAT